>CM053502.1:85734737-85969071 GCA_028627145.1 Eidolon dupreanum
TGGACATGGCCCCTTTAAGAGGTTCCTGCCACTGCTGCAGCCTCCATCACACTCAGCCACTTGAAGTCAGGCAGCCCTGCGTCCTCGGCCTGTCCTACCTTCTGCCATTGCAGGATGATTTCTTGGATTTCTTCCTAGTTGTATGGCTTGTTCATCTAGATCTCAGGTGATTTTTTCTTGCTGCTGCTCCTTGTTTCCCATCACAACTTTGATTTGGTCGCCAGAAGGATGAAGAGAACTTCTATTATCAACACCATTTTTTTTCTTCTATTGTGTCTTTTTTTATTTGCGGTTCTTTCTCCCTAATATTTATGAGTTAAACATCACAGTGATTTTTCTCCCTGAAATTCCATAACTCTCTAAACTACTTTTCTTCTGATAAAAAGAGAAGTTTCAATTCTTAGCTCTTCTCCAGGGAAGTCCCTTAGGGTCACACAACCACAGCTGATTTTAAGCAAAGCTATGATGTATATCCCCTCCACTCATTCTGTTCCAAGGACATGATCACCTTGCCACACAGTTCCCCAAAGGTATTTGTTCACTCTGACCTTGTACCATTTCAGTCACCAGTGAGTCAATCCTACACTAGAGAAGGAAAAAACATGACATAGCCACAACTTCTGCTGTGGGTGATCCCTCAGCCATTCAGAGTTGAAGTAAATTTTATAGATGATTTGTTCTGAGCTCTGCTCTAACATGGAGAATTCCAGGGTGGAGAGATGTTGAATGACTTTCTGAATTCTGTAGAGCTGGGAGCAGACCTGAGCCTAAAATTTTGACACTATATATTATTGCTTTGGTTGATTTCTCAAATTATTCTCAATCCAAAGAGAATTATTAGGACAGTTCCATTTAATGTTACTGATATTGCTTGTTCACATATTACTATGTGAACTTTACTAGTTAAAAATGATACTTCTGGCATATCCACATGATGGATTATTATGTAAACATGAAAAGTTATGAGAATGAATATTGATTGATAGTTACATAAAATATAAGTTTTAAAAGGTTAAGTAAAAAACAAGTGCAATATCATCCTACTTTTTAGAAAAAAAAAACTATACCTACTATACCTATAAACATTTATATGTACTAGACTATATACCACAATGTTACTAGAAGTTATACTTACGGATGGTAGTATTATAGGTGATTATTTTTCCTTTGTGATAATCTATGTGTTCTAATATTTTTACAATGTATTTTTGAAAAGAATAATTTTCTAATTTTAAAAAAGTGAGAGTAGGAAAGTGATTATTGAAATAGGACACAAAAGTACTAAGCATAAAATAATTGATAAAATGGAGTATACTAAAATTAAGAAATGCAGTTCATCAAAAGTTACCATCAAGAAATTGAAAAGGTGAGCCATACACTATGAGAAGACAGCCAAAATACATGCATCCAATAATGAACTCAATTCCATATATATATTTTAAAAAATACTTTTACAAATAACTAAGTAAAAGACAACCCAATAGTAAATTGAGCAAGTGACTTGAACAGGCACTTCACAAAAGAGGATATTCAAATTTTCCAATAAGTCTGTGTACCTTTTAAGATGCTTATTGCAAATTAAAACCCACAAATGGGATACACACTCACCAGAATAGCAAAAATTTTAGAAAATGCCATTACCAAATATCGGTCAGATTGTGTAACAACCAGAATTCTCATTTACTCCTAGTGGAAATAAATTGATACAACCACTTTGAAAAACTGTTTGCTCTTCCTATTAAATTTAAATCTATGCCTACCCTCTGGCCCAACAATTTCTCTCGTAGGTATAGAACTAAGATAAATGAGCGTTTATGTTACTCACAGAAATATATAAGGATGTCCATAGCAGCGATGTTCATAATCACCAAAAACTGGAAACAATCCAATGCTAATGAACAGTAGGAAGGATAAATTGTGATCTATACACACAATGAAATACTAAATACTAAATACAAGTATGAACTCTTGCTCTATGCAATGTCATGGATGATTTACACAGACATAATGTTGAATGAGCATATGCCAAAGAGCGTTTTCTATATGATTCCATTTTATAAGATTGGCAAAACTCATCTTGCTGATAGAGGTGGGACCGATGCTTATCTGGGAAGATGAGGAGGGAGGACAATGGCTACTGACCCGGCGGAAGCATGAGAGAGCCTGCGAGGGTACTGGAAATATTCTATATAACTCAATCTGGAGTTACACAGGTATGTACATAGGAAAAAATTCATCTAACTTACAATTTTCACACTTTGCTGTATACAATTATAACTTAATTTTTTAAAGTTTATTTAAAACTGTCAGAGCAGACCAGAAAGCTATTCCACCATTTAGATGGTAAATATTAAAACCGAAAAGTAAGGACTTGAAAAAATGCCCCCCAAAAAAGCCAGGCTTCCTCCCCAGGAGAAAAGGACAAGAACTTTTCTCCTGAGAACGTTCAATATTTTCCTAGTCTCTTCATATTTTACTTCTCACTGATGAATTAGGGACTGATATAGCACTAAAATCCCCTAGGTAAACCTCAGATTCCAACTCTAATCTAGTAACTTTTGGTTTGTCAGTAAAGGGACTGGATTAAATAATATTTATACATGCACATTTACAAACATACCCATATCACAGAGAGCAAAACGAATAATTCCTATCCTTTGTATAGGAACTGGTACATGTAACAAAATTGTTGAAAGATGGTTCTGCCCTGCTCCATTTTTCCCCTCAACTAAGTAAGTTTGCTTTCCATCTCAGCTGCTGTCGGATCTCTGAGCCTCTTTGCAGAGCTTGAGCCTCCAAGTGGTCCTTCCATCCCTCCCAAGGGCCCATCCCATATCTCATTCCTGCTCTGAGCTGAAGCATTTATGAACAATTAAAGTGTTACCTGGAAACTGTTAGCTGTGCCTTTTCCCCAGGGACATTTGCACTATAAAAGGGGAATTACAGGTGCTCTGAATACAGATCTATGTGGGAAGAAGAAGGGGAGTTTACAAAAACAAGTTGCATTTGACATCATTGTCAGCTTCCCTAAAATTTTTAGAGGAAAAACCAAGAAGGCCAGAAGCTTTTAGATAAGCTGAAATTTATAATGAGTAGCAAAGGAAACACCTCATTATACGCTCACATCGTTATCTTACTGGAGCGTCACAACAATGTGTGAGACCTCATTTTAGAGACCAGGAGACTCACTGGGAAAGGCAAAAACTTTCACAGGACTAAGTACCTGGAACTTGGAGGACTTAGAATGTGAACTTGAGTCATCTGACTCACAACATTCCCCCACCACCACCCCCTTGCCTTCATCTTCCAGAAAAGCCTTTCAACCAAAAAGGTTTCATGAGCCATCCTTCCTGGAACCAGTAGAAAGAGATTAAGAGCCCTTTCACACAGATTTGCTTCTGGCAAATTTTTTCTCTTTTTTCTTTCCTTTTCTAGTTTTCATTTTAGTCTCACTTCTGTTATGTCACATCTTGACCCTTTGGAAGCTGCTATGGTAGCTGCAAACTACGGCAAGCTTTGATTTCACATTTTCTCCACACATTTATTTTCATGTCTGGTCAGGGATAGTAGTGGTAGCACCAAGAGGTGGCTTGCAGAGAGATTTAGCCTTCCTGCCATCAAGTCACTCCGAATAAACACACAATATTAGTAGAAAGAGTGCTAGGGAAATGTAGCTTTGTAACAATTTACTGAAATTCAAAGTTCCCAAGTTTCAGCACTCAAAGGGGTATCATTTATATGAAATGCAGTGTAAGGGATGGCCCTGAAATTATGCAAGAAGGGAGACTTGCCAAACTACTTTCCAAAAAGACTGGCTATCCTAAGGACCCTTATTATAGAAATTCAGGAGTGTCTTTGATAGCGGTAGGAAAACAGGACTTCCCAGGATTTGGCAGACACCAGCAGAAAGAAGTCAAGTCCACAGAAATCACTATATTAACAGGGAAATGAAACAGGACCGTAGGTTGAGACAAATAAGGTCTAGAGTGCAGATGTCAGGAGTTAACAAACACAGCACAATTAAGCAGGGCCTAACATTAATCCTGGTGGGAGGCTGTCTGGACTTTGTCCTTGCATGGAGAAGAGAGGAGCTCTTACTCCAGTCATGTTGATTTGAATCACAAAGAAGTCTGAGGCTCACAATTAACCAGCAGAAATCTGGGAAAGCATCTCATAAAAATGAACAAAATACTTAACACTTCATTAAAAGTTGTTATTTGCTTCAGGTGGATCCAAATTTTGATCTAGAGTCTTGAGTTTTTACTTTACTGTGTTCCCAAATGTGCTGGTTTAAAAAACCAAGATAACTTGGACATCTACTAATCTAAAAGAGGATTAATATAGTTGTTATTGTTGGTTCTTAAAGGACCACTGATTCAGATATCTTTTTGCATGGAAGTAGGGAAATAGGGGAGTTCTCATCAAGATGGCAGAGTATGTAAATGCTGTGCTCGCCTCCCCCCATAACCACATCAAAATTACAACTAAATTAGAGAACAATTAACCTGGAGAAGGATCTGAAGACTAGCTGAACAGAAGTCCTATAACTAAGGATATAAAGAAGCCACATGGAAACTGGTAGGAGGGGCAGAGACACAAAAGAAGCTGGCCCACACCAACATGTGGCAGTTAAAAATCAGGAGGGATATCTCTGCTGTGGAGCTCTGATCTGAAGAGCAAGGGGTCTCTAGCCCATATCAGGCTCCCTAGCTCAGAGCAACAGTGCCAGGAAGAGGAGCCCCCACAACATCTGGCTGTGAAAATCAGCAGGGATTCTGTCCTTCTGGATGAGGTAGAGTGCTGCTAGAAATCCAGGCACCCTCTTAAAAGGCCTGCACACAGATACACTCACTCACAGGCACTCACCTTGGGTTCCAGTGGAGGAACAGTGGCTATGGAGGTGACAGAGACATACAAAGAGAAATTGAGTTGTATGGCTTCAATACAAGACCTGAAGGGAAAGCCACCATTGTCCTTATATCGAGGTCATCTTCCACATAGCCAGCAGAAAGGCACCATTTTTCCTGTGTTGAGCCCTCCCCCCACATGGCCAAATCTGAATCTGCATTGGTCAGGTGAACACCACTTGCTCTACCCTGATGACCCTCTGAGACCTTCTGCCACTTAACTCCTGTACCGTCAGAGGCTTTTTCGGCCATAGGCAGCTGGCTTTGACCCATGCCACAGTCTTCCTTAGGAAACACTCAAAGGTCTGCAGGCCTCAGGCAGGTCATGGCTGACCTCGGTGTGCCCTTTTACTGAGTGGTCCCAGGCTCATCACTGGAGCCAAATCTGAATCTGCATTAACCTGGTCAACAGCAAGAGTCCTCAGAACAACACACTCAATGGCCAGTTTCAGACCACAATGGAGTACCACAAGCAGCACACTCAAAAAGTGGTCTTGGCAGTGACCAAAGCCCACTGGGGTGAATTCTGTACATGGGGTCAGCCCCCGCACAACAGCTTATATTGTGGCTATGGTCAATTCTCATAGCAAGTCTGCCTGAGGATCAATCCCACCCACTGATGTGCCAGCAGCAATTGAGGCTCAACTACAACAGGAGAGCACATACAGCCCACACAAGGGACACTCCTGGAGCACCTGACTCAGGTGACCAGGGAGACTGTGCCACTGGGCCCTACAGGACAACTACTGCATAAAGCTGCCCTGCCAAGATTGTGAGATGTCGCAGATCTACTTAATATATAGAAACAAATATAGAGAGCAGGCAAAATGAGACAAAGAAACATGTCCCAAATGAAAAAAAAAAAACAGGACAAAACTCCAAAAGAACAAAATGAAATGGAGGCAAGCAACGTATCAGGTATAGATTTCAAAACACTGGTTACAAAGATGCTCAAAGAATTTAGTGAAAACTTCAACAAAGTGAAAATATAAAAATAGAGATAGAAAACATAAAAAATAACTGGTCAGAATCAAGAATGCAATAACTGAAATGAAGAATACACTAGAATAAATTAATAGCAGATTAGATGAAGCAGAGGATCAAATCAGCAATTTGGAAGACAAGGTAGCAGAAAACACCCAATCGGAACAGCAAAAAGAAAAACCATTTTTAAACGAGGATAGTTTCAGGGACACCTGGGACAATATCAAGCGTATCAACATTCACATAGTAGGGGTAGCAGAAGGAGAAGAGAAAGAACAAGGGATTAAAAGTCTATTTGAAGAAATAATGACTGAAAAAATTCCTAACCTGGTGAAGGAAATAGACATGCAAGTCCAGGAAGTGCAGAAAGTTCCAAACAAGATCAACCTAAGAAGCCCACATCAACACACATCATTAATTAAAATACTAACGGTTAAAGACAAAGAGAGGATCTAAAAGCAGCAAGAGAAAAGCGGTTAGTTACATACAAGGGAGCTCCCATAAGACTGTCAGTTGATTTCTCAACAGAAACTTTGCAGGCCCAAAAGGATTGGCCCAAAATATTCAAAAGAAGGACTTACAATCAAGATTACTCTACCCAGCAAGGCTATCATTTATAATTGAAGGAGAAATAAAGAGCTTCCCAGAAAAGTAAAAGCCAAAGGAGTTCTTCACCACCAAACCAATATTACAAAAAATTTTAAAGGTACTTTTTTAAGGAGAAGAGGTGGAAAGAAAGATTAAAAATATGAATAATAAAATGGCAATAACTACATATCTATTACCAATTAGTTTAAGTGTAAATGGATTAAATATTCCAATCAAAAGACAAAGGGTAACTGAGTAAGTGAGAAATACATGTTCTGCCTACAAGAGGCTCACTTCAGATTGAAAGGCACACACAGACTGAAAGTAAAGGGATGGAAAAAGATATTTCCTGAAAATAGAAAAAAAAAACCTGGGGTAGCAATACTTACCTCATACAAAATAAACTTTAAAACAAAGGCTATAACAAGAGACAAAAAAGAACTCAGCAATTCCACTTCTGGGTATTTATCCAAAGAAATCCAAAACATTAATTTGAAAAGGAATATTCATCCATATGTTCATTGCAGCATTATTTACAACAGCCAAGATACAGAAGCATTTTAAGTGTCCATCAATAGATGCATGGATAAAGAATAAGTGCTACATATGGAATGTTACTTGATCGTAAAAAAAAATGAAATCTTGCCATTTGCGACAACATAGATGGACCTAGAAGGTATTATGCTATGTGAAATAAGTCAGACAGAGAAATACAAATACCATATGATTTCACTTATATGTGGAATCTAAAAAATAAAATAAATGAACAAACAAAACAGAAACAAACTCAGATATAGAGAAAATTTTGATGATTGCCAGATGAGAGTGGGGTTGGGGGATGAGTGAAAAAGGGAAAGGGATTAAGAAATAAAAATTGGTAGTTGAAAAATAGTCATGGGAATGTAAAGTATAAGATATGGAATATAGTCAGTAATATTGTAATAACAGTGTATGGAGATAGTTGGGTATTAGACTTATCAGGGGGATCACTTTGTAAATTACATAAATGTCTAACCACTATGCTGTACACCTAAAACTAATATAAAATAATGTTGAATGTCAATTGTAACTGAAAAATAATTTTAATCAATTTTAAACTAATTCAAATATTTACATTATTTGATTAAATAATTTTAATTAATTAATTGAAAAATAAAAATACAAGATTAATGTGGCTACACCATCATGAATTACATTGTTTACCAAATTTGCTAAATTTCTCAACTCTGGTCACAAAATGGAAGATTAAACCATCCCTTGTGTTGGTGGGCCAAATACTAGTTTGGTTATATACAGGAAATGGAATAGTCTATTCTAGCTGTAGGTCCCAAAATTCTGGCCCCAGGTGCCCATTTCCAGACTAAAAGGGATATTTCTATCTGCCAGAAAAACAATGGTCATTAATGAGGAATCCACTCCATACCTGCTCATGGATCCCAGTGTTCTGTTTTTCAGGTTATCATCAAGAGGCTCAGAGTATTGGGCCTCTTTGGACAGGCCTTAGTTGGGCCACTTTAACTATCATGGCATTGAGTGCAGAGAAAGTTGTGAACTCCAGACAGCTGTTACATATGGCCTCCCTGTATACCACTCCTTCCTTTCTCTCTAAGTTCCATAGTAGAAAACAGATAACTTAGCCAGCTCTGTTGGAAGTTTGCCAACACCTATTGTTTAAAACATGAGAGGAGACATCTTAGTAACCCCGAAAGGTTTAGGGGTACCTCCACTGCTCCCAGGCCTCTGCATTGAGGTGTATTTTGCAAAATGACCCATTGCTCTTCATATTACATCCTGCCATGTAGGCCTGCTCCAAGGCCTTGATCTGTCTTTCTGATGAAGCTAATCTACATTATGTTGTGACAGAGAGCAAAAAACAAATAGGCAAAACATGGCATGAATAACTCTACCATTCACTCGGGAATTGATATAACTAGTAGTATAAGAGATATGAGAAGTTAGAGAATACTAATAACAGGCATTTATGGTTGACTGTATGCCAGGTACTGTGCTATACATGTCATGTACCTTATGTGTTTCATTTAATACAACACTGCTATGTGGTATTGTCTCCAGTTAACGAATGAGAAAACCCAGAAGGTGTTTCCATAAATTGCTCAGTTGCTAGTATGACAGAGCCAAAGCTGGGGATTCTTTGAACTGTTTCATTTTCCTTTCTACCATACAGAAAGACTACATTTCTCAGATCTCCATGCATTTAGATGGGACTTTGTAATTGAATTCCCATCAATAGAATGTAGATACATACCATTTCCAGGTTTAAAACATTTCATCCAAACTTTCACTTTCTTTTTCTTATTTGCACAGCTGCAAGCCAAGGATCCACTCTGCCCTGCTCTGCCTCTCAAGGACAGAGCTTGATCCTCAAGCAACCGCTTGGAGGAGAGCCTCTCAAGGGAGCTGACTGGCCTACATTACAAATAAACCTTGGTTGTGCTAAACTTCTGACATTTCAGGTTTTATTTGTCACTACTGTATAACCTACCCACCCTGAGTAAAACAGCTAGATGAGTTGTAGCCAAGATTTGCCCGCAGTTCCGTCTGATCTCAGCCACTTTTAACCGCTTCTTTTACAACTAGCACAGGAGAATCAGAAGAGAGTTATTTCTTATGTCTAACTCTGCCACTAACCTCATGTGGGATCTTTTGTAAGTCTCTTAAGTGACTCAATTTTTACATTTGTCCACTGGGAATAAAAAAATCTGCCCTTCCAACCCCACAAGTTTATTGCAAGGATCAAATAAGGCAATAGCTGTGAAATGGCTTGGAAAATAAGCATCACCTAAATGCAAGAAAGTATTATTATCTAACCTATTTTCCTGCCTTGGGTTAGGAATCTAGCCCACTGACCTTAGGATTGGCATGAAACTTTAGTCTTATATACCTGTTTCTCTTATTCCTAACAGTTATCCTTTTATTATCTTTATATTATGACACAGTTGTATGTTGCAAAAATAGTATGAGGAGTTCCTATACACCTTTCACCCAGATTTCCTAATCTTTCTTATTTTGCCCCATTTTACGTACATATTTATAATTTATTAAACAGCCAGTTGGAGACATTGTGTGTTTTACAACTCCAGGGGGAACATGAACCTGCCAAGGCCTTGATTTCAGCCTGGCGAAACTGATTTTGAATTTCCGATATCTAGAATTGTAAGAGAATAAATGTGTGTTATTTTAATGCACAAAATTTGTGGTGATTTGTTACAGTAGCCATAGATAACTAATACAGTCCATATCCAAAATTTGGCAAGTATCCAGATAGTATCTATTTTATCTATTTCTGTTCTCAATCTAATATCCAGTTCAGAATTATGATTTGCATTTAGTTGTCATGAATTTCTAGTCTCTTCTAATCTGGAATCTTATAAGTAAGTTCCTCAGCCTTATTTTGTCTTTTTTGACCTTGACATTTTTGAAAAGTACAGCTTTTTATTTTTCAGAACATCACTCAATTTTTGTCTGGCTGATATTCTCTCATCCTTAAATTCAGATTATGTATTTTGACAGGAATACAACATCTTTCAGGAGGTACATGATGTTGGTTTATCTCAATATCAACAATGTTGATTTTGATCACTTGTTTAAGGTTAAGGCTGCCATATCTCTCTCTCCACTGTAAAATTATTGATTTTCCCTTCGTAACTGAAAAGTAATTTGTGCATAGATATTTTGAGACTTTTCCTTATTATACTTTAACCTTCAAGTTTTAGAATTCACTATGGTTTTCTAACTCCATAATTCTTTCTATATTCGTAGTTGTAATTCTGTAAGGAAGATCTCCCTCTTCTTACCTATTTATTTGTTTGTTTGTTTGTTTATGTATATATTTTATCAGAATAGACTCAGAGATTCTTGAGATATAATCCACTACCATCATTATTTATTTTTGATACTCAAAGATTGTCCCAGACTTGGCCAGTAGGAGCCTCTTCAAGCTGGCTCATGTGTTCTTTTGTTATATCTCCAGTATTCTTTGAATATTTTTTTACTTTTGGCACAAGAAGATATTTCAGGCGCATCTTATATTTTCTCTGCAGAAGTCTGTTCTCCAAGAAATCCTGATTCCCCTAGTTTAAGAATGGTATTTAGAAACCAAGATCTGGGTACTCTGTATGTTCATTGCAACTGGTATGTAACTGCTTCTCTAGGCTCTCTCAATGGACAAAGCCAGGGAGTTTGTGTAAAACCATGAGTCCAATTCTAATCCAACATTACATGGTATGTTTTCCCTCTCCATTTTTGTAACTCTTTTTATCCACCTGTGAGAAAACTAGCTCCTATTGCCCTCAGTGGACTTTCTCATTTACTGAAGCCTAATCTACCAATTACAGGTCAATATTTATTTACATAGGATTGGGGTTGGGGAGAGGGACAGTGAGATGCACAAATCTGAAGTGCACAATTTGATGAATTTTGATAAATGCCTACATTTACATAACCTGCACTCCTATTGAAATATAGAACATTTCCATTATTTCCATTGCCTGAGCAATTAGACACCCTCCAGACACAACCATCTTTCCATTTCATTCCCTCATAAGTTAGTTTTGCCTGTTTTGGATTTTAATATAATTGGAGAAGCTGTGCACTTTTTTGTGTCTGGGCTCTTTCATTCAGCATAATTGTATCTTCGAAGTTCATTCATGTTGTGTATATCAGGAGTTTGTTCCTTTGTGTTATTGAGTAACAACAAATTGTATAAATTTGTTTAATCATTCTACTGGGATGAACATTTGGGTTGTTTCCAACTTGACCTTATTATGAAGAAAACTTCTTTAGATATTTTTGTACAACTCTATGTGTGGCCATATGTTTCATTTCCATTGAGTAATTGCATAGAACTCTAATTCTTGGGTCATAAGGTAGGTCTGTAAGAAACTTTATAGGAATCTACCAAACATTTTTCCAAAGTAGTTGTACCATTTTTCATTCTTGCCAGCAATAAATGAGAGTTCCAATTGCTTCATCCTTGTCAACATTTGGTATTTTCAGGCTTTTTAATTTTAGCCATTATCGTGGATTTGCGATGGTACCTTGTTGCGGTTTTAACTTGCATTTCCTGAACGAGTAACATTTTTGAGCACTTTTTTATGGGTTTATTGCCTTTTGAATATTTTCTTTTATGAATGTCCAAGTCTTTTGCTCGTTAAAATTGTTTTTGGTCCTTTCTTATTGATTTGTAAGAATTATTTCTATATTCCAGATGAAAATCATTTGTGAAATAAATGTTTTACAAACATATTCTCTCAGTTTATGGCTTTCCTATTCATTTTCTTAACTATGTCTTGACATGAGCATAAGTTTTAAATTCTGATGCAGTCTAAATTATTCAATTTTTAAATGGCTATTTGCTTTCTGTGTCCTAAGAAATCTTTGCCTCTAGGTTGTGAAGTGCTTTAATGCTAGAATCAAACAAATTTTTCTCTTTTAAACTCAGAAGTCCAGGAGGCCAAATAGACTTCTTTGGTGAGCAAAAGAATTTTAAAGGATTTCGAATAGATAAGGCACAAGAATGTTGGTTGGTGTTCTTAGAATTAAAATCTCAGGACTAAAAGCTCCTATCTCAAACTGAATAAACCTCACATGTAATTGATGGAGCCTTGAATAGAGTCATCAGCCAGGCTGAAATCACTTGCAATGTGAGGAGACTCAACAGAGCAGCCATGCCTCTTCTCATAATTGCAAGAATTTGGGAGAATGAGTTCAAGGATGCCAGTTTGGAAGTCTGCATGTTATTTGAGTCACTTCTTCCAATGAAGAGTCTGTCTGCTGAAGAAGGCAGTTTGTATGGTGTGGTTCCGGGAGATAGTTCCACAATATGTCCAGGACATGTGATGTGCCCCTTCCACCACATTGTTTCTTTCCTTTTTTCTTTCTTTTTTCTTTAACAATCATTTTAAAAATTCATAAAATTTAAACATCAAAGTTTTGAAAAGGAATAAGTAAAATATATCCATTCATCTTTACTTTTCACAACAGATAACCACTGTTACTAGTTTCTTACACCACCTTTGAGAGATTTTTAACGTATTTACAAATATGTAGTATCTACCTCCTTTTTCATATAAATGGAATCTACTATCTACACTGTTATGCATCTTGCTTTTTTCAATCAATATGTCTTGGAGAGTTTTTCATATTCAGTATACAAAGGTACTGCTCATTCTTTTCTTCAGCTGCATAGTATTGCACAGTACAGCTATCCCATACTTTATTTAATCAGTGCTCATTGATGAATATTTAACTTTCCAGATTTTTGTTCTTTTGTTCAAATACTGCTTCAGTGAAAATCCTTATATGTATATTAATTTGTGCATCTTGAACTATAACTATAGAATAAATCTCTAAGAATGAAATGGCTGAGTCAAAGGGAATGTATCTATGAAATTTTGGTAGACACTGCCAAATCACCCTCAATAGGAAACATTCCAGTTTCTACATACTGGTGATGTATGATAGTTTCTATTTACCCACCTTAATGCCTAATCCAAGTATAATCAATCTTTTAGATTTTTACCAATCTGATAAGTAATAAATAGTATCTCAGTGATTTTTAAATCAAATTCATATTATATGAGTAAGGATGAGTAAATGTTTAAAGGACATTTACATTTCCTTTCTTTCGTACTTTTTTATTGAGTTTTGTTATTGTTTTGTAGGAGCTTTATATATGTTATACCCAATACCTTTTTAAAAGCCTGGTTTATTGAAGTATAAATTATGTACAATAAGATCCACCTTTTAGTAGAGCTGTCCCTTATATGTGGAAGGCCTTCCAACTAGGAACTACATGTTGGCACTCTGAAGTACTTATTTAAAAAACTCTAGCTCATCAATTGCAACAAGAGAGTTCTGGGAGCAGGTTACTTTTAGGCCAAGATTTTGAAGGTCTCAGATGTACGTGCAATGTATTCAATAGAAAGAGCGTAAGCACTGGACTCTGACTACCTGTTTAAATCCTGTCTTTGCCCTGTGTTAAACATGTGATTATGTTCAGATTACATCATCTCTTTGGGTCTCAGTTTCCTCAAAGATAAAATACCCTCAATGAATCAAATCCCATCGGATAACAGTGAAAGCACACTATTTAGTGCTGATACAAACTGGGCGACTTATAAATGTTAGCGTCTCTTTTCTCTGGTAAAAACCAGTCACTAAAGACAACATGCCCCAAGGCCACAGAAGGGTGTTTTGTGTGTGTGTGTGTGTATGTGTGTGTGCATGTGTGTATGCATGTATGTGTGTGTGTGCACATGTGTGTGTGTATGTATCTCATCCCCAGCCATGATCTCAAGTCTTGCTGGAATATTAACCTACAAAGAGGCTACTTATGTTTCTGCTGCTAGCTTTCCAGCTTGGCACTCCTAGAATCAAGTTGAAAGCTTCCTGTGCTAATAAAATGGGCTCACAGGGAAAATATTAAATCTATTTAAGAGAAGACATTCCAAGAGTGAATAATAATTCCTTTTTCAGTAAGCACTTAATCAAAACCACCTTGCCAAACCTGTTCTTCTACCATGGTGATTAGTGCCCTACCGGCTTCCTCCTGATACTGTGACCTGTTGATTTAACAGCCTTAGATTATAAAGAGGTTCAAAAAAGAACTTGCTCTGTCTGACTTATTGCACTTGGCTTAATATCTTATAGGGCCATCCATGTTTTTGCAAATGACAAGATTTTGTTATTTTATATTGCTAAATAATATATATGTAACACATCTTCTTTATATAGTCATCTGTTGATGGATGCCCAGACTTCCAGTTATGAAATAAATAAGTCAGGGGGGATGTAATGCATAGCAATGGAATATAGTCAGTAATATTGTAGTAACTATGTATGGTGACAGATGGTTACTAGACATACCTTGGTGATCACATCATAAGATATATAAATGTAGAATCACTATGTTGTATACCTGAAACTACTATAATATTGTATGTCAATTATACTTTAATTTTTAAAAATCCAAATGAACCCTAAAAAAAGGGAGCTTGTTTCCCAAGCTCTAGGACTTTGGCCTTTTCTGTTCCCAGTAGTGAACCCTCTATTTACTGTGAGGGAGGCAAGACAATCACAGCAGAACTAATGAATAATTATTTCCTCACCACTCAGCCAGACAAAAACAAATGGGTTTGCTGCCATCCTGTAGGTGGGCTTCCTCAGTGTTATTCTAGTGTTGTTCTCACTTGCCCAGGCTATGTGGCAAAAACCTTGTCTCCAGGCATTGGCCTCAGAAAGCAACAACTAGGTCACTTCTCAATTGATTTCACTTGCAGAGTAGAGTGGGATGAAAACTGAGTAAAGTCCTCAGATGGACTCCCATTCCTCTCACCAGTCACAGTCACCAAACATGGACATAGCTAGGTTTACATTTACCTGGGAGGCCTGGTGTGAGCTTCTACAAGTCGTGTACGATACCCTGCTGTTATTTCCAAATAGAAAGATCAAGTGTTAGCATTTCAGTCCACTTTATGGCAGTGAGGTCTCAGTTCAAAAAGAAAAGTTAGGGGATAAAGCCATAATGGCATGACTCTCCCCTGTGAGGCATCTATCAAAAATAGATCAGCCCCCTCTGAGCTGGAAGTACAGCTGAGAGTGCAGAGGCAAGTCTACCTCTGGAATTTAGCCTCTCCCCAACATCTCAGGGCCCTGAGGTCTGGGAATGGAACTAAGATTTGTAGATTCTGAAGAATGCCTAATAAGAGTCAGCAGACAATGATGGCTGCAAAGTGAAACTGAAGTCTTTTATTGGAAGGAAGAGGAAAAATACTTCTGAGTTCCACAGTTCATCTCTTGTGTGGCCATGAAGAGGCCTGGAAGGATTTCTGGATGTGGAATTCAAGAGACCTGGGTTTTTAGTATGGATTCTTATTACTGACAATGCCAACGCTATCCACGAATTACTGTGTGCTTACCATGTGCTAAGTGCTTTTATGAGAAATATCTTATTCAGTCCTCACAGCCACAACACTGTGAAATAGATACCATTATTGTCCCTATTTTACAGATGAGGAAGCTAAAGTACAAAGAAGTTAAGCAACTTCCCCAAAATCAAAGCAATGGTTTGTGGTATTGGGATTCAAACACAGGCATTTTAGATTTAGAACTACATTGCTTTTTGATGAATTTGTCTTATCACATTTCTTACCATATAATGCTATAATTCTTTGGATAAATGCTTATCTCCCACATTAAATTTAGTGGTGGGCACAGTGTGTTATACATTTTCTATTGACAATGGCCAACACTGACTTGAACACTAAGTAGATGCTCAGTAAATGTTTGTAAATAAATATTGAATGAATAACTGAATATTACTTCCTTGCCTTAGCCTTGAGGAAAGATATGGAAGACTTGAAGGGAGGTATAGGTTACTAAGGCACTAAGAACTCTAGTCCTCTGGTGGTGACAATGGAAATTACTACTATAAATGCAATGGCAGCATCTGTACGTACTGTTTTTGGCCCGGAATGCTTTTCTGTAATTCTTTTTTGAAAACAGTACGCCCCCAACTCTTGAGTATTCCTCCCTTGCTCCCTGAGGTTTGAGTGGGACTGTCAATTACAATTTTCCACACATCCTCACCCAAGTAGGACTCTCTACCCAAGCCTGGCCATTCAGGCCCCTCCCTGGCTTTTGGCACTGTGGTGCTAGAAGAATGGAATTTTGGAACTATTTAAGGCTGTTTTACCTGGATGCACAGAGGAAGCCAGTTTGCGATGTGAGTGGATGAGGTCAACGTGCAAAGAGAAGCAGTCAAGGAGATGAGAGAGATGGAGAGAGGAAAAGACTGCGTAACATTATTTGAGACCCTGGGACAATCATACCTGAAGATATATCTACCCTTATATGTCTTGGCTCTCTGAACCTCTACGTTCCTGATTTGCCTAAGCTAGTTTAAGTCAGTTTTATCACATGTAACTAAAAGAATTATTTTTAATAAGTACTTTATAGCAGGATTTCCAGATATAGGAAAAATGCATGGGACATACTTCTCCTAAAAATTATTGTTTATTAGAAATTCAAATTTAATTGGCCATGTGCATTGTCTTGGAATTTTACAAGTGTGTTTTATGCATCAAGTAGTGGGGAGAAAGATGTAAGCCATTCTGAAAGGATTTACATTAGTTTTAGACAAAGGGGATGGGAGAAGGTGAATTAGGGCTAGTTCTGGGATAGGGACAGCAGAGTTTGCAAGGAAGAAGTGTCTGCTCCTGTGGATTCTCTTTGGGCAGCAGATTAAAAGGTTTATGTAAACAAGAAGTGGAGGCTCCTGGGGTTTGATGGCACCTGTCTATTCTCTCTGTTGGATAATCTTGGAAATAGCCACCTGGAAATTAATGTTATAGAACAGAAAGACTTAGTTCACCCAGTGCTAGCAGAGCCAAACATTAAACACGAAGAATTGCTGTGAACAATTACTGGCTATTTTATTGATGAACAGCATTATCCAGGAGAACTGAAAGCTAATGCTCAAAAGACTGAACTCCCTGATGCTGTGTGTATAGGTTACAGAGTATATAGGGCACGGGTCCCCAACCTGGGATGCAAACCAGTACCGGTCCATAGCTATTAGGAACTGGGTTGCACAGCAGGAAGTGAATAATGGGCAAGTGAGTGAAGCTTCATCTCTATTTGCAGCTGCTCCCCAGTGCTAGCATCACTGCCTCAGCTCCACCTCAGATCATCAGGCATTAGATTCTCACAGGAGCACCCAATCCAGGTGCCAAAAAGGTTGGGGACCGCTGAATAGGGCAAATCACAAGACACTATGGGTTAAGAGTTCAGGGTTGTGCTGGGAGCTAATTGGTTGGAGGTGAGGTAAGGGTAATAAATCATTTTTTCAGGTCCTGAGGACAGTTTTAAGGTCTTTTCTGGAGTCCCTTGGTCTGGTCTCATGGGAAAGTAGCCATGGAATCATTCCACCTTAGGGCTCAAGAACTGAAACACAACTTAGGTCGAGATGTTATTTTTAGCCTGCCAGAGGTCTAGACTGTGACCCTTGGTCAAGTCTGGCTACTGTCTTCTGCTGCATTGGGGGCTGCTGATTATTCAAGGGAAAGGTTAGGCCTCTGAGGGGTATATATAGAGAGAGGGGGATGTGATTTCTAGAGCTAGAATTTAAAACTAAATTTAATCAAAGTCATAAGGACCCCTAGTTTCATTAATCTTAAATTCCAACAGATATAGGAATGTGAGCAATCTTTTGTCAGAGTTGGTCTACAGCTATTAACAGGCTAACCGTTCTGTCTCTCTTACTCTTCTATGGCTGTAATTTTAATTTAGAATATCTCAGAATTTTTTTCTTGTCAAGGTATATTAACAGGCAAACCAATGGAACAGATCAAAAGCCCGGAAATGAAATAGAATTTATAGAAGAATTTAGTATATGATAAAAGTAGCATTTCAAATTAGTAGGAAAAATGATGGATTATCCAATAACTGGTGCTGGGATAACTAGGTTGCTTGTGTGTAGGAAGAAAAAAATATATTAGATCCCTATTTCACACTTTACTTTGAAATAAATTCCAGATAGATAAAAGATATAAATATCAAAATGACATAACAAAAAAACTAGAAAGTATGAAAAGAATTTTTAAAATCTCAGATAGGGAAAGGCCTGAGTATGACATAAAACCCAGAAACTATAAAAGAACAGATTAATAAGTTTTACCAACACACAAATTTAAAATTATCTCATGATAAAAAAATCACTCAAAATAGAGCTAAAGACAAATAACAAATAAAAAAATTGCAATTCACATTACAGGCAAAGTTAATTTCTTTAATATGTAAAGAGTTCTCTACAAATTGAAAAGAAAAGTGAGACTAATATAAGAGACTAAAGGGCAAAGGGCATATAAAGGTAGACTACATAAAAGACTCTATAGACTCTTTAATGGCTCTCAATGTATGAAAAAAATGCTTAACTTCATTCATAAGAGAAACACAAATTAAAATTACGATACAATGCCATTTTTAATCTATCAAATTTAAAAGATGAAAAAGCACTCTCAAATACAATTATAATGGAGAGCAATCTAGCAGTATTTTTCAAAATTACAAATGCAAAGCTCTTTAGCCCAGTAATTTCACTTCTAGAAATTTATCCTACAAATATACTTGCATATGTGTGAATTAACCAGTTACTGCAACATCACTGTAATAGCAGAAGATAGGAAACAATTTAAGTGATCATCAATAGAGGAATGGTTAATAAATTGAGTTGTATCCATACAATGAAATACTATGCATGTGTAAAATAGGACCAAGAAGCATAAATTTATATTTCCATATGCATAGTCTCTTTCTGGAAGGACATGGAAGAAACTGGTAACAGGGCCGTGGCTGGGGAACATACTTTATTGTGCTTTTCTAATTTTGCACCATGTGTATTTATTGTATATTCAAAAATAAATAAATAAAATACATTTTAAGTGTAAAATACCTTAAGAAAAAGTGGAGAACATAGATGTGTTATAAAGTAGGTCGCAAACACCATCAGCATTTAAGATACCACATAAGAGTTCAAGGGCATTTCAAGCTCAGGCGAGCACTTGGGATTTTGACCCTAGACCTAGAATAATGAAGGTAACAGATGAATTCTTAAAGTTGCCTTGGACACTCAGAGGAAAAGTGTGAAAAGCACTACTTTACAAAATTATAGGGCCCATGGGCAGGGCATGAGGGAGATACCTCTGGGAACTTGGTGTCACCCTTGAGTCCTGGAAAACAGATACCACTTTAAGTACTTAAAACAGAAGAAATTTAATTCAGATCATTAGTTTATATAGGTGTTGGCAGAGATAAAAAAAAAAAAAAAAAAGTAAAACAGAGAACAGGAAAGTGGCCCAGAGATGAGCAATAGCTAGAAGCTACTACCACCCTTACACTAGAGGGACAGAAGAAGGATACATCTTGTTACAGAGACCAGGGGCTGGGATCATCTACTAGAAATTGGAGCCAGGTAGGTTGGAGGAAACAGCCCAAGGCTGGGGGCCGGTGTTGTGGTTGAGGGTGATGATGGATACTGTGGCTTGGAGGTGAAGATTCTGTGTTTTTTCCTCAATCACTCTGATCTCCAGAAATATATCGCACTGATGGAGCCCAGCAATTCAGCCTGGAAGCCAGCCAGCATGAGAATCCAAGCCATGCAGCCTTCATGGGGTCAGACCCTGCCTGCCATACTGAAAAGATCACGGGAAAGATGAGAAGTGGATTTGAGGGCAAAACAGTCCCAGGATTAGCACAGGCAGAAATTAGGAAAAAATCAAAACATAATTGACACCATTGTTTTGAAAAGAATCAACTCAGGGTGCCTGCACAAAGATGGGTTTTAGAATTGCAACATGAAGTCCTCGCCGTTTGCTCCAAAATGTCATTCAAAGCTGTTTTTTCTAAACTAAGATCTAACCCTGGGCCATTCACTACATCTAGTTGTTATACCTCTTAAAATATTTTACTTTAGAATGACACCTTTTCCTGATTTGGTGAAGGAAAGAGGCAATGTCCTATAAAGTGCCCCACCCTCTAAATTTGCTTATTGCCTTTTGCTTTCCTTTAGCTTCATCTTCTAGCTTATTCTATAGCCTAAATTATATCCAAATTAAACATTTTTGGTAAGAATACATTATAGTTAATGGTGTCTACTTAACGTTGGTATCCCAGAAGGAGATAAATAACATCTGATTGTTCTTAGCATTAATAATGCCAAGATTTACCACTGTATTAGGGTAGTAAAAGCTTGAGAACTTCATTGTACAGTTAACTTTTATTTTAGGCCAGGAAGCTTTAACCTTGTTTAAGCTGTTTCCTCGTCTGAAATGTGAATAACAGGGTTGTTGAATAGATTAAATAAAGTAATGCATTTAAAGCACCCAGGACACAGTAAACATTCAAATAAAGTAGCAATTATTATTATTTTGGTTGCAATTCCACCATCAGAGAATGTGAAGCAGAAGAGTAAAAAAACCCCTCTTCCCGTTTCATTTTTGGAGTCTGATAGATCAGGCTGGAAGTTTGGCCTTGTTGCTAGAACAGGTTGTATCTGTAAACGTCACTTCTATCAATTTCCTCCTACGTAAAGATAGCTAAGTTTTGTGGAAGGCTTAGTATGCACAGACATCTCAATAAACATTTTACAAGCATTTTCACATTTAATTCTCCCTTAAATCCCACAAGAATTATTACCCATATTTTTCAGATGAGAAAACTGAAAAAAGCTGCACAGCTAGCAAGCGGCAAGATAGGACTTGAAACTTGGGTTTCTACTGTATCATGGTGTTAATGAGACTCAAAACAGAGACAGCATGTAAAACGGCGTGCACCTGGCTTTATTGCTTTAACAAACCAATCTATTATTTCTTAACTGTCAGTAAGCTTTCTCCGACTGTCTTATTTAATGTTGAATTTCCTTTCTCCAGATTCATTTTTTTCACTCCGCATAGCACTTGGCTCCATCTAACCTACTACACATTGACTTTATTATTGTCTTCCGCAATTCGAATATCAACTCTGTGAGGACAAGGATTTTTGTCTGTTTTGTTCACGGCTGTCTTCTCAGCATTTACAGCACTACCTGGCACGTAGGAGGTAGTAGACATTTGTCGAAAGAATAAATAACACGCTTCCAGAAATATCCGGAACCAACAGAAAATGCTCGTGGATTGAACCTCGGAGGGACCCTTTGTACCCACCCCTCCTTTCCGCCTTCCTATAGATGAGAAGAAGAAAGGAAAAGTCCCGCCCCTCACTCGGCCGCAGTCGCGGGTGAAGCCTTCGCAGAGCCACTCGGCAGGCGGATTGGATGACTGGAAGGGTTTCTGAAGTCGCGTTGGAACGATTCAGCGGCGTCGGCGCTTGCTGTGCGCGTCATTTCCGGCGGCGCGGCACGGAGTCGCCAACGGTCTTCAGAGCAACATGCCCAAGTGAGTAGGGGACTGAATCTAGAGGTGTTCGCTGTCACTAATTGTGGCGCTGTAAGGGAATGCAGAGCAGGTTCTGGCTTCTGAAGCCTCTAGGGAAGCGAGAGGATCTGGGGCAAGAGGGAGTCCGGGGGTTCTAGATGCCGCCTGTAGGGTGTGGGTGTCGACTCCGCGTATGCAACGAAAAAGCCTGGTTTATGTCAGAACGGTTAGTTTGACGTCCACGAATCATGACTTGTCCTTTTATTTTCTACCTTCAATGAATACTTCAGTGAATGGGCATCTATTAGCTGGTCATCTCTTTTTCTCTGCTTTTCATTTCTTTGCAGGTTTTATTGTGACTACTGCGATACATACCTCACCCATGACTCTGTAAGTGGTGTTTCTTTTCAGTTTCTAAATACTTTGTATGTAGTAAGTTAGATTTTTTTTTTTTAGGTATAAGTTTGTGCTTTTCATACTGCTGAAATTTAAGTGCTTATTGCTTGGAGAAAATAATCTGAAGTGTTTATTTTTCTACCCTTCCTGTAACTGCCTTCATAATTTGAAATTATTAGTCTTCCAGCAGTCGGTATTTTTAGTGGAGACCCAAATAATAAAGCTTTAGCAAGATTGAAGATGAAAAAAATGTGTGACAAAATTCCAGGAAAGTGTCCTCAAGTTCAAATATTAGATTGTGTCAAGGCCCTCAAATGTTTGATTAAATTGGAAATAAATGCCTAAATTAGAAACAGTAATTTGATTAAAAACTAACAAATAAGGGATCAAATATATGATAAACTGGACTTTAGTAAACACATAATAGAATATACAAATGTCAAGTGATAATGTACACCTGAAAATTAGATAATTGTATTAACCAATGTTACCCCAATAAACAATTTTTAAAAACTAGCAAATAATAACAGCATCTAAGATCATATGTTTCCTATGTGTCAAGCAGTGTTCCAAATGTTTTATATGTATTATTTGGTTTAATGCTCATCATAATCCTATGAAGTTAGTATTATCTCCATTTTACAGAGGAGAAAACAGGCAGAGTGTGGATGAATGATTGACCAGATGTTACAAAACCTGTAAATTGTGTAGAGCTGGTAGATGAGCCTAGGCAGTCTAACAACAGAACTTCTGTGCCAGCAGCTCTCAAACTTTTTTTTACCTCATGCTCTCTTTACACTCTTAAAAATTACGAGGTTGTAAAATAAAGAAAATTAGGTTATGTGGGTTATGTCTATAAATATTTGATGTATTTGAAATTAAAACTTAAATACTAATTCATTAAAAGTAACAATAATAAAATTTTTATTTGGAACACATAACATGTTAAAAGGGAAAAATTGTTGTTATCTAAAACAAAAAAATTAGTATGATTATAATATCTGACTTCATGGAAGACAATTGGATTTCACCTTCTGCATTATAACTGTTGCACTATGTTTTGGTTAAAAAAGTATATAAAGAATCCTGCCTCTCCCATGTATGTGAGATTGAAAAAAAAGAGAAGTTTAAAGTTAATAGCCTTTTTAGATCATTTTAAATATTCTTTAATACTTTATATTTCTGCACCAAAACTCAACACACGGTTAGTTGCAGTGTGGAATCTGAAACCTCATCATACTTTTCATACTCAGATTAAATTTCACCGGTCTGTCTTGAGTAGATCTTTTGCCATGCATGATTTTGTAACATGCTTTGGTCATTTGGAAAATACTGGTTCAATTAGTTATGCAAGTCTTCCAAATGTTGACATGTTTGATTACATAATATAAAACTCATTCACTGATGTTATAATCTAATCAGAAGTGACTTTTAAGTATTTGGAAACTGACAAGCTCGTGGTGGCAGATAAGATTTTCTAAATTTCTAGTTTTGTTTGAAAAATCAAATTTTCAAGTACTACCAGTTACTTTCCTTGAAGTAACAGGCTCACTTTATTTTTGAGAAGTCTGAATAACCAGTTTGTTTCTCTTTTGTTCTTCCAAAAAAAAAATGATGTTCCATCACAGGGTTGGGGAGCACAACATAGGGAACGTAGTTAGCGTTAATATAATGGTTAGGTGGAGAGCCAGAGGAAAGAAAGAGTAATTAGGGGGATTGTTTTATAAACTATATAAATGTCTAACCAATGTGCTGTATGCTTGAAATTAATAAAATTTTTTTAAAAAGACAACTGGGAAATCTCAGAACTTGAACAATTGCATGCCTGCTTTTCTTTGAAATATTTGGCATTCAGCAGAAGTACTTTGTACGTACTTCTATTTTGTCATCCAGAATATTTAAAAGACATGAACTCAAGGGTTGAGATTTAATAAAAGTGGTAATTTTACTGTTTCACCAAGGACAGTTGAGTGATACTGGCTTCATTTTCTCCCATGAATGTGTGATTCTGAAAAGTACAGTGATCACTGATGCATGGGTTGCTATTACCTTGATTTATTCCAAAGTGCCATGAGTTTGGCATAATTAGTGCAAATGTCAATACAGCAAAAAATAAAGTAACGTCTTAGTATTATTATGAACCTACTTTGACCTTGCAGAACTCCCGATAAGTGGGCCTAAGACACCCTTAGGTATCTGAGCCACACCTTGAGAACCACAGCTCTATACTTTGCTGCCTTTGCATAAATCTGATTAAATCAGAATTCTTGATTGTGTCTTGAATAGTAGCTGCAAAAACTTAGCCAGTGATTTCTCTGTTGCCACTTCATTCAGATGTAGTTTAGCATTAATAGATTTGTGGAACATGTAAGTAGGGTAGTTCTTCATGAAGAAATAATAATAGTTAAAGGAAACTCCTCCAGTGAATTGGTATTGGCAGTAGCTTGCCTATAGATCGCCATTCATTTTTTTTTTTTTTGTTTTGTTTTTGTCCCTAACTCCCTTTCTAACTCATTTGGAGAGTCTTAATTTTCTGAAATTGTTAGTGAGAGGAGAGGGCTATGCCTTTCTTCCCCTTTTCAGCACTATATTTTCATATACCCACTCATTTTTCTAATCCCTGAATTCAGAGAATTGGAAAGTATCTCTTTATAATACATATTTCTCTATGAGAAACATCAGGGACCCTTGTAATACTGTTCTAACATGATATCTTGTGAAAATAGAATGAAATTTCCATAGTGAGTGACGCAGTTCCCTGTGGTGGCCTTTGAAACAAAAACAAACATCCAGTGCTGTAACTTTGAAACTTTGACTAGTTCTGAGGCGTGATTTTTTTTTAAGACTTTAGGCATCATTGTTGTAAGCATAGTGTAAGCAGTGGCTTGGGAGCCAGGGAACAATATTTTGAAATGTGGACCACTCATGTGACATCTGGTCCCACTGAAGCAATCATTCGAAGAGGGGATATACCAATAGAAGGTGGTTAGGCAATCTTGGGGAGCATCATAATGAGATCTGGATTTTAGATCTGGGTTTGCTGCTTACCAGCTATGTGTTTTGAGTCAGGTCTTTGAGCATAAATAGAAGGTAATAATCTTGTGACTTTTTTCCCATCAATTTTATTGAATTATAATTTATGTTTAATTAAATGCCCACTTTTTAATTGTATAGTTTGATGTCTTGTCAGATGATTACAACTTGATGTATACATCAAGATATAGAACACATCCATCACCTCAGAAAATTCTCTTCTATTCCTTTGCAGTCAGTCTCCTACACCCCTGGCCCTGACTGATCTGGTTTTTATTTCTAGTTTTAAAACTTCATGTGAATGGAATCTTATAATCTGGGCTTGTATATACTATATATGTCTGATTTCTTTTGCTTGGCATGTTTTTGAGTTTGTTCATATTGCACGTATTCGTGATTTGTTCTTTCTGATTAGTATTCCATTGTACCATGTATATGGGATTTTCATGAAGACTGAGACACCGCTTATAAAGTACATAGCATGATGTCTGGCATGTAGTAAGTGTCAAATAAACATTAACTAAAAAAAATAAAAAGGTTAATTGTGTGGAGTTTATATTATGTCAATTTTACCCCAGTAATTCTGTTAAAGAAAACAAAAGGATTAGTGGGCTGGAGACAAAGGTCTGTATGTGATTCATATAGAGTCTCTATTCTAGACCAATAATTATTTAAAAGAAATATCCTCGTAAATAGTGTTATTTAAATGTACATAAGCTGCATTTTGCCATAAATAACCTAAAACAGGCATTAAAATGTTCTTCATTATAATTACTCAACTCTGTCCTTGTAGAGAGAAGACAGGGACAATACATAAACAAGTGAATGTGGCTGTTTTCTGATACTTTTTTTTTACAAAATCAGGTGGCTGGCCCATGGGCCGTAGTTTGCTAACTCCTGGTTTACATAATAAATATAGTTAATAAATTACTATAGTACATTTTGGATAATGTTTATGAGTGACATGTTAGCACCCTGCTAAAGGTAGCCAGACCACCTATATAAAGGTAGAGCTTTATGAAATTTCTAGTTTTGGAAATTTGTTTCTGTGACTGATACGACCTTTTTGTTTTACAGCCATCTGTGAGAAAGACACACTGCAGTGGTAGGAAACACAAAGAGAATGTGAAAGACTACTATCAGAAATGGATGGAAGAGCAGGCTCAGAGCCTGATTGACAAAACAAGTATGTCTCAGTCTCTTGTTTTGATGTGGCAGAATGGTCCCATTCTTTCTTGTCCCCTCTCTGTTGTTTTTCACAGAAACAGCTCATTCTGAATGATAAATAGAAGCATTCTGATGTGTTGAATGAAAGAAGTGGAAGGTCATTGGTTTCCCAGGGATATAGGAATGCATTAATATTAATTATTGAGATTAGAGAAATCTGGTATTGGTTAGACTGGAAAAAGGCAGAGAAGGATGAATTGCCTAATATTTATTGACATAGAACAGATTTTGTAGCAAATTTATGTAAAATCCCCTTTATAATGATCCATAGTTTTTAGAACCGTTTTCCTATTACGGTTCTAAAGGAGGGAGGTGGGTTTGTAGCTCCCTTCAAAGAGTTTGAGAGACTTTGAGTTTCTTATTCTTTGTAGTGCTGACAAAGATAACTAGTCAGAAAGGAAGTAACCTATGTGACAAAACAGTTTGGGTATGTTTCTGACCCATGTCGTACATACATACCATAATCTTTGTTTCATTAAGAAGATCTCTTTGATATTTAGGCTAGTTGGGTCCAAAGCACTGACAGAAGGCGATATTGCATTTCTATGTTAGATCATCCTGGTATATTTGAAACATGACCTTTCTTTATCCATTGTACTCAGCTGGCAAGCAATTGTGGACTTTGCGATATGATTTTTTAAAAAGCAAAAACTATTATGATTTCGAACATACTAGAAAGACCTATTTAATGAATGAAACTTCCATGGCTGCACAACCCAACTTCCTATCCCCTAGCACTCAGCACCAACAAGTCTTGTTTAATTTATACCAGGGTTTTAGGGCTGGATAATTCTTTGTTATGGGGGCTGTCTTGTGCATTGTAGGATGTTCAGCAGCAGCTCTGGCCTCTACCCACTAGATGTCAGTAACAGTTCCCAGTTATAACGACTAAAAATGTCTCCAAGCATTGCCTAGTATCCTGAAGGGTAGAAAATTGCCTCTGGTTGAGAGCAACCAAATACCTTCCTCTGCTCCCTTTATACCTCCTGGATTATTAAGCAGAAAATCTCAGACATTGTCCCATTTTATTTGAAAAATAAATTATAATCTTTTTTTCTCTATTTGAAAAGATATTAAAAATGTCTTGGCATCAAAGGTTAGCATTATATTTGTTTATTTTTTCTTTCGTATACAGCAAGAGAATTTAGGATGACTAAACATTTTTGATGGAGCGCTTTTGGAAAGAGGAGGCAAGGCCTCAGGGACAAACCTTATGCTCATGATTATGTTGACATTGAGTCTGTTACTGAGCCAATGGCTTAACCACTCCCTCTTCAGTCTTTACAAGCTCTACTTTCACACATGGTGTGGGAGGTGCCTTATTAGGATATGATCTGTTATAGAGCACAGGCTCCATTCAGAGGCATATGAATAGCTCTTCGTAAATCTCCACTCTAGGTTATTTCTTTTGATCTGGTTCTCATCAGTTATCAAGTGATTTACTTGAATAATTTGACCCCCTTTGCACTGGTGGGATAAAGTGGGGTTGAGGGGTAGAGTTATGCCTGGGTTGTAGACTGCACTGAATTGGGGATTACATTCAAGAATAGACTTTATGAGTGCATTTTAGTGTTCATTTGTGACTCCTTTTTAAAACCAAATATAAATGATCTTCAGTTTCTTTTTTCATTTGTGCCTCATTGTCTAAAAGAAAAATTTAAAGTTGATTATATTGGACAATTTTTAAGAGCATAATCACCTTCAGGGTAGGCTCTTGCTTTGAAATTTGTTTCTTTCTCATCTCTTAGCTCAGTGCATTAATTTCAAAAATAGTATACTGAATGGTGTATTGTTTTGACTCAGAACACGATATATAGGAAAGATCGAAGTTTATGAAGCCTGCCCTTTGGGCAGGTATCACACATTTTTAAACAGAACTTTGAACGGCTTGAATTGGTTATAAACCACATCTGTAAATCAAAGATGACTGTCTTTGGTAAGACCTGTTGACAGGTGGGAGGTTTTCACTCAATCTTCCTAGTTATTTCAGCTGTAAGAATGCTACCTAAATAAAAACAGGTTAAAAACACTTGTCAGTAAACCAATTAATTGCAAGTTTAGCTGGTGAATACTTAAAGTTGATTTTAAAACTTGAGGCTAGAATGTAGCACTTTTCAGAGTAAAATAATTGGGACCATTAAAGATTTAAAAGAAAGTAGTTATTTTTAGTAAATTCTTACTCATCATGTGATTATTTTTCTTCCTTTCTTTAAAGCCGCGGCATTTCAACAAGGAAAAATACCTCCTACTCCGTTCTCTGCTCCTCCTCCTGCAGGGGCAATGATCCCACCTCCCCCCAGTCTCCGTAAGTTTTTTAAGTTTTTATCTAAAGGGTTTTATTTGGGCAGATTGATCTTGTTAGATTATCTCACAGTTGGCTTTCAAATGCTCATTGAATAAATACATAGTAACAGAAAACAACTTCAGTAGTATAATTCTGAAGTATCTTTAGTTACCTTCTGATTGCATTATTAATAGGACATTCTATTTGTGGCATCCCAAGTGGGTCTTAGACAGATTGAATGGAAAGCTCAAAATGTACCTGTGATTACATGAGCTAATATATGAAGAGGTATCGCTGAGTACATTAAATTATTTACTGCTATGAACACAGCTCTGGAGGATTGAAGTAGCTGATAAACTACTCAGTTTTTCTCTCTATTTTCTATATTTACACCAATATATATTCCTTGTGAAAGACAAGAATTGCCTAGTTGAAAGTGGAGTGGATCAAAGGCTTTTCTGGGAAGGTTTGTTATTTTTGCATGACAAACAGGAAGAGATTGAGTAAGTAGGCCGTAAGTTCTTTGGCTTTTCCAGAGGAATTTAGATTGAAACTGAACTCAGAGACCTAAACTCAGTCCTGCAAGTAATCATGGATATAAACATAGAAGAAAGTAGGCTGTTTATAATCATTGCACACTAATGCAGGAGGACCACTAATAAATAGCCCATCAAACCCTTCTTGGGCTCCCACCATCCTGGGACCTGGTGAGGCTTCAGTTCACAGCAGCTCTCAGGTCACCTCTCTCTCCTGCTCTATCCTGAATGGCTGGCACTCAGCTCCATTATTTTTAATAGTAGAATAGCCTATGGTATGAATGTACCATAATCAATCTCACCATTTTCTTATTTTTGGACCTGTAAGTTTCAAATTGTTGCTATTGTAAATGATACTGTCAGGAATATCGCTGCATATACATCTTTGTATTTTCAAAGAATCTTTTAAACCTAGTTTTTGATTTTTTAAAAAAGATTTGGGGGTGGCTCCATAGGGTAGTGGTTAGCATGTCTGCTTTACACGCAGAAGATCCTAGGTTTGCACCCCAGGTGGAGCCACGGACCATACCGAGTGCACTGGGGTGCTTGGCCCAGAGTGAGCCTGGCCCCGGGTTCTCCAGGCTTTGGGTGCACGCTACGAGTGTGTGGGAGGAGTTAGCTTGTCTTCAGAGATCCAGTTTCTAAGGGGAAACAGCAATATCCATAGGTCAAGGATGGAAGTATGTGTGTGGAGGGGATTAAAGAAGGGGAAAAAAATCTGAAATTAGGTACTTGTGGCTTAAGTTCCTGTGCTTTTTATCAGGAGCTCCACAGAAGGCATAATACCCCCTTTTAAAAAATTAAAATCTTGGAATTTTTTTGACCTGGGGAATCTGACTGTATTTTATTCCTCTCTCTTGGTAGGCTTGTTTTTGCTTTTCAGTCATAAAGTAACTAATGTTTTGTGGCATGCTGATTTTTATACATCTACTGTTATAAAAGAGACCATAAGAAGTCTATTGTTAACATAGTTTGGACCAGATCATGAGGCCTTATTAGTTTCATTAAGAAAATAAAATGTTAAT
Source organism: Eidolon dupreanum (assembly GCA_028627145.1). Taxonomy (NCBI): domain Eukaryota; kingdom Metazoa; phylum Chordata; class Mammalia; order Chiroptera; family Pteropodidae; genus Eidolon; species Eidolon dupreanum. The sequence continues at coordinate 85,764,648 of CM053502.1, forward strand.
GTATAAGCATATCCTAACCTCAGGCCCCATTCTTCATTTCAGCGGGTCCTCCTCGCCCTGGTATGATGCCAGCACCCCATATGGGGGGCCCTCCTATGATGCCAATGATGGGCCCTCCTCCTCCTGGGATGATGCCTGTGGGACCTGGTAAGTTTGAACCTCCTTCTAGAATGCTCCTTTGTGTTTTAGTTTTCCATTTAAATGGACTTCTTAACGAGCCGTCTAAATGTATTATTGTGACAAATTAAATTTGGTGAATCTGAAATGAGAAAGAAAAAAATACTTGGTTTTATCCATATAATTGGATGCTATCCAAAGACATTGTGGTACTAAAAGCAGGATAAGGCTACCTCTTTTTCTCTTCTTCTCCCTCCCTCCTGTTTTCTTGCATCCTCCTGACTTTTGGTCATTAGTAATGAAGAGAAAGATTAATAAGCTTGTTCTACTGGGAGAATAAAGGGAACTATGCGGCTACTTTTCTCTGATTTTGATTTGGAGCAGAGCTACCTCCCATTGCTCATTTAATCTTAGAGGTTAGCTTGCCTAAATGAATACATGAAAAGGCCTTAGGCCTGGTAGTCGGTCTTTTATTCAAGAAGTGGAAAAAACTTACACCTCAAAGATTTTATTTTAACATAAACATAAGTGTACATTAATTTGCAAATTTTTCTGATACATGGTCAGGGCCTTTGCTTTGAGAACAAGTCTACTGATCAGAACACTATGTATTTCTTGTAAAAATCAATAAGCCATACCCATAATGCATCCTTTACCAACTTTAATTTCATTTTCTGTGAAGCGATTAGAGACCTTGTGAGGCAATCTAGTTTCAATCTTTAATGATTGTCTCACCTACCAGATATGTGAGCACTTTTGGGAGAAGATTTGTCTGAGTCTTGCTAAGTAGTAACTTTGTTTTCACAGAAACAGTTTTTTGTTTTTTTCTTTTCCACTCATGTCATTGGTTTTCAGAACAGTTAAATTATGTAATTAGAGTACTGATGCAAGAATCCTAGAACTCAACTGGTAAGACAAGGTGCAAAGGTTTAGAGTAGCTTCCTAGCCAGAAGCATTCAGTCTGCTTGTTGTGGGTATCATTTAGAGGGATGGGAGAGTATAGATAAAAAGAGTTCCTGCCTTACTGGCTTGTGAACCCAAAACACAATCCAAGTGACTTAGATGGCTTTTTTTGCATTCTTAAATCAGTCATAAATTCAAATTCCTAGAGGGGTTAGGGATATGGTGAATTAGGAATGCATGACTCATCTAAAGAAGGCTTCTAGAACTCAGCATCAGCCTATAGTTGACATTTGAGAATGCAGGTTGGTGTTGCCAGTTCTCCTGAGTATTTTGTTGTTGTTGTTGTTGTTGTTGTTGTTTTTACCTGGATAAAATAATAAGATTATGGGATTTGCATTAAAAGAATTGAGTAGTTGGGGGTGGGCATGGATAAGAATGGGTGGATAATTGTTGAAGCTGGATGATGGGTACATGGATGTTCATTATACTCTTCCTATTCTTGTGTATGTTTGGTCATTTCTATAATAAAAAGTTGAGAAAGGAATCTCGACTTATTAGTAATTAGACTTATTAATTACCAATATTGGCAACTAATTAAAATTAAACGTGTATGGAGACCAAAGAAAACAAGTTTTCAGATGCCTTGTTTCCTATCTTTGGTTTAGGTCAGTTTCCACTAAGAAATGCTGAATACAGGTTATGATGGGTTTTTTAAATAAGGTATTTAGAAGTTTAGTATTATTCTCCATTCCTGTTAAAATTAATCTTAAAAACAAATTCTGTACCTGTTGGATTTTGTGTCTTTGCACATACTTGTTTTACTATTTGTGATAAGGCTATATTCAGCTTTGAATAGTCTTCTTGAACCATTTATAGCAAGCCTTTAATCAAAATTATTTAGTTAAAAATAAGTAGGTAAAATTTAATATTTAAAAAGGAAATATATAACATGAATATTATGAAGCATAATAATAAAATGAAAACCTGTGAACTCACCACCCAGCTGAAGATATATAACATTACCAATTCCATGAAGCTGCCTGTGTACCTCCCCATCCTCCACCTCTCTGCTTGCCTTCCCTTCCCTGGCTCATTTATTTGGCTGGTATATTGATGTGATACTTTAAAAAATTCATTAATGGTTTCAGAAATGCATTAGAAAAATCAGATTTTGTGTGTGTGTGCTAATTGTTATAAATCACATTATTGCCTATTATTTTTCTTGACTTGAGCTAAGTATGGTTACTAACAGGTTCTCAGCATGGGCCTCCTGCTCACCTTTCCTACAGCTCCGAACAAACGCTTAGTGGTAAGATTGTCCTCTGTGCCTGTGTACATTCATGAAATAGCTTCTGGCTTTATGGTGGATAGAACTGATTAAAAGAGCCAAGTGAATAACATGTGACTTGTGAATTTCCCTGAGTAAGAAAAAAGGTCAATTTAGGGAACTAGTATCCCTGGTGGTTTCTGGAAAGCAGTCTATTAATAGTTTCCCCTTGTTATCATTAGATTATGATTCCCATATGGTTCTTTTGTTGACTGTTCTGTTTTTTTTTGTTTGTTTGTTTGAGAATGTCTAAGTAATTTAAAGATGTGATGAATTTGTTGCATTTCTTCTGTTAAGTATGTCTTTTTTTCCAGCATTTTGCAGGGTGGGGGGCTACTTTTTTGTCTTCAATTGAAGTTCCATCAAGCTCTCTCACAAGCAGTATTTTCTTACTCTTGTTTTTCCTTTTCTTTGTTGTGTCCTGCAGCTCCTGGAATGAGGCCACCTATGGGAGGCCACATGCCAATGATGCCAGGGCCCCCAATGATGAGACCTCCCGCCCGTCCCATGATGGTACCCACTCGGCCAGGAATGACTCGACCAGACAGATAAAAAGAGAGGGGAGCCTCTTTCTATCAGTTTTATATTACTTGTTCTACTTCACCAGGAGATTATGGTGCTGCGACTCTGGATGTTTTCTAACAGCATGACAAAGAAGGCTTGCTCCCTCTTGCTGTCAAAGAGAATAGTTTTGGAGGGGAGTAGTGGGACAAAAAACGTAATTTTCATTTGTATTGTGAAATGTGGAAATAAAATTGTCAACTCTTTTAGTTAAAAATGTGTTCCCTTTTTCTCCTCTCTGTATTCTTTTTGTATTATAAAGGAGATGAAGTGTTTAGTTGTGTTATTTCTAGCTCATTCTCTCTTCATCATGCCCTCTGCATGACATTCTTTTTTCTTAGCTATAGAGTGGTTCCCTTTGGGCCCCCTGTCTTTATTTAGGAAATTTCTCTTGTGCAGGACTTTGGTAACTCTAACACTTGTAGAGCTTTTGTTGACTAAATAAACACAATTGGTTAATTTTTCACATGAATAATACTTTGTGTAAGTGAAAAATTTTAAGCCTTTTATGCTGAAGCAGGGAAAAAGACTTCACGATATATGCATGTCAGCTAAGAATGGCAAGAATTGCCTTAATCTCAGCTTCTTTCTCTCTGCTCTTTTTTGGGGGGCTCCAAATAGTCAGAAAGCTTTCTAATAGCAATGGTAAAATTATTCAGATTTCCATGGTACAGAAGGTTTCTTCAGAATGTCATTTGTTACATCACCGAGCTATAAAAGTAGAATATTTTCAGGGAAGCTTCTAGACAATAAGCCATTGGCCCTATTTAGCTTGACATAAAATCTTAACTCCTATTTCACATTGCAAGTGAGAGTGAAAATTGTTATATGCTCTGGGAAGGCAATTAGTATCAGAATTTCAATACCTTTATCCTTTGACTTAGCATTTCCATGTCTAGAAATTTATTCTGCAGATATACTTGCATATGTACGAGACAACATGTACATGATTATGCATTGCAGCAAAATATTGGAAATAATATAGATGTATAGTGAAAGGGGACTGATTTATTGAGTATGCTACAGCCACAAAGTGGCTATTGGCTAAAACAATAAGGAAGCTCTATACCATGCAGGCTAAAACAGAATAAGGAAGCTCTAGGTATTAATGGGGAAAGATCTCCAAGATATACATTGTTCTGCACCTTGGTTTGTTCATATAACAAGATATTGTTTGCTGCTATCCTTTTTTAAAGGACCTATTTATACATGCCTTTGTATGCATAAAGGATCTCTGGAAGGACAGATAAGCAACTGGTAATAATAGTTGCCTGTGAAGAATAAATAGGTGGCTGGCGGATAGGGATGAAAGAGAAAGGTTGGTCACCTTGTGTCTATGAGACTGATCATTATTTTAAAACAACAAAAACCACCTTTGCCATCTGAGGTTATTGTTATAGTGATGTTATGGCAGAGGGTTGTCCTAAACCAGCAGTTTACCACCTAGCTGATGATCAGAATTATAGGGGACCTTATTCAAAATAAAGATTCCAGATTTTGATTCACTATAAGCTCCATTCTGAGATGGAGCTTAGGGAATTTGTATTTTGGGAAAGCTCCTTAGGAAATTTTGATTATTAGTGGGTTTGGCAAACTCCATCTTAGATTCTAGTTTACCCAAGAATATAATACTATGTAAATTTGTTTTAGATTTACAGGTAGAATTCGAAATGGCAATAGGTAGATTGCTTTTTTTCCCCTAGAAACTTGTAAATATTTGGAGAAGCTGATTTTGGCAAGTAAATGACCTTATCCAGGTAAACAAGAGGTTAGAAATAGAGACCTTGACTAAGAGATAATCTTAGCCTCTGTAGAAGCTGAGTCCACTTCCTAGTTTTAGCCTTTACAAGTGCTACTTCTTGTTTTTTAGTATCTTATTGTCACCTTTTAAAAGAAGGACCTAAGTCTCAGAAATTAATAGTTTATATGTCTGAGTTTATGGCTCAGATTTGTTATTAAACTTCTGCACACTTAAGAGTTTGTTAGGGGAAACTTTGCTAACTGAGCTTAAGTGTGACTCAGCAACTTTCTGGTTTTGATGGCTGTCAGACTGGGTGAAGAGAGTGTCTTTGTGTATAATAGAATAATAGCCTTAGGTACTTAGAAACAACCCAGATCTTCCTAAAAGGAAACTTTTTCTAGAGTATAAGAATTTGTATAAGTGCAAGAATACTAGTTGATATCAAGAATTGAAGTTAATGTGGCTGTAGGGTAACTAACGTACTTGCTTCCTTTTCTGTGGGCAGAGCCAGAGCCATAGGGAGTGCAGTTAAAGTTCAAGCTATCATAATTTCCACTAACGTGGCTTAATGGTTTGTCAGAATGCCAGTCTCCTTGATTCCAAGCTGCGTGAGAAATGGGATCCTCGCATAGAGCCACAGGCTAATTTGGTCATCCTATATGGAAAAAGTCCAGTGGTGATTAAATGTCCCAATTACATAGCTTCAGTCAGATGGTATCTTTTAGGCTCCTAGATACATTTGGTGAACAGAAAAAAACCCGACCTGCCTTGGGTTCCTCTGATGGAAATGCCCTGAAGGCTGGCCTGGTATATTAGTTTTCATGACAACCTTAAAAAATGTTAACTAATTGAAAGCATTTCTTTCCCTCCCAATTGAAAGCTTAAGGATTAGACTTTTTGGCACAGAATCAATACAGATCTAAAATTGTTCATCAGACAAGTACAGGAATAAAATCTGAATGTTACTTATTCTGTCCATGTTATTTAGGGATGTGTGTGTGTGGAGGTGAATTCCAAACTTACAGAAATGTTGCAAGAACCGTACAAAGAACACCAATATATCCTTTGACCAGAATCACCTATTGTTAGCTGTTAGCATTTCACCCCATTCACTTTTATTATTTACTCGCTTGCTTTCTCTTTATTTTTTTCTGAGCCTTTTGAGGTAAGTTGCATATACCATGCCCTTTACCATAAATATTTGAGTTTGTATTTCCTAAGAATAAGTACATGCCTTACATAACCATAGTTTAGTTATCAAGCTTAGAAAATAAAAACAATCCATTAATCTACCAACTGAATTTCTTTTTTTTTAAAATTTATTCATTAATGGTGACATTGGTTAAAATTCAATAAGTTTCAGCTGTGCACTTTAACAGTAAGGCATATATATGTTTACACTGTGATTCACCTACCATAGTTAGAGTTCTTTCTGTCACCACATATTTGACCCCTTTTACCACATCAATCATATGTCATTTTTGTCCATTGATCCAACGTTGGCCTTATATATATTTTTTTCCTATCTTGTACAGGATCCTCTCTAGAATCATGTACTTTACTCTTCTGTCAAATCTCCTCAGTCTCCTTTAATCTAGAACAATTCCTCTGCCTTTGTCTTTTATGACACTGACAATCTCACCACCTTTTTAAAGAATGTTCCTCATTCCTCATTTTGGGTTTGTCTGATGTTTCCTCATGATTAAATTCTGGTACATGTTCTCAGTTGTGTCCCTAGGATATCACATCTGTAGGCAAGAACACCATCTATCTGCCCCTCATTGATGAGAGTAATTTTGATCACTTGTGAAGGTAGTTATCCACTTTCTCCATACTTGTTCCTTTTCAATCAGTATCTTTCCCTGGCTGCCAATTAAGAAAAGCCCATTGATTTATATTCTCACTTAATGGTAAGACTTTCAACACAGCCTAGGAAGCCAAGATCTCAAAGACCTTTGTTAAGTACTTAATCAGCTTTCACAATGACTGTGAGAAACAAGTCTCCTAATCCTTACCCCCTTTTCTTAGCCTGTACTTCAAATCCTAGCACTTTTGGGGGATGGTTGTTGAAAGAAGTAAAAGGTAGAACAAAGACTTCTACCTCTACATTCAGACGAGATCGGGGGTGTTCAGGGTAGTATGGCCATAGACACCTCCACATTCAAATGCTATATTTCCTCCCTAATCCTTTTCATCTCTCAGGCCTTTGCTGGTAGTGTGAAATATGTAAAGAGGGACCCAAAAAAAGGGTAATACAATACAGCCTAGAGTGGTAGACAGACATTACTAATTGCCCACTCCACTATTTATTACTATCCATAATAATAATAGAATCCCTAATTTTTATCTGGATCCATGGCCATATGCAATGAATAGCGTATTTCCCCTAGTTTGTAGCTTAGTGAAACTGTCGCAGGAAAGAAGATGCCTTTTTCCTGCCCTCTTTTTTTTTGATGGGAATGTAGATATAATGTTTGTTTGAAATGCAAGCATCTTGGATCACAAATTAGCAACTAAGGATAGTGTTAGCAAGATAGGAGCCTAAGTCCCTAATGATTGAAGAGCCACCATGAACTGCCTACCTTAGATTTTTTTATGTGAAAGAGAAATAAACATTTATTAAAGTTATGTATTATTGTGAGAAAAAGCCAGCAAAACATAAGGTTTAAATAAGATGCAGAGTCTCAGAACATAATAAAGATGTCCAGGTTTCAATCTAAAATGATTCATTATCCATCTCCCCAAAAAACAAACTCATCATACCAAGAACAAGATCTCAATTTAAAGGGCAATCAATAGATGTCAACAAAATGATAGATGCTAGAATTATTTGACAAAAATTTTAGAGCAGCCATCATAAAAATGCTTCAGCAGACAATTGTAAACATGCTCAAAACAAATGAAGAAAGAATATATAAAGATGAACCAAAGGAAATTTTGAAATCTAAAAATAAAAAATTCAGTGGATGGGCCCAACAGTAAACAATCAGTAACAGGAAACAATCAGTGAACTTGAAGTCAGAACAATAAAAATAGCCAATCTCAACAACAGAGAGAAAGCAGACTTAAAGCAAAAATGAACAGAGCTTCATGGACCTGTGGGACTATAACAATAGTTCTAATATTTATGTTAGAGTCCCAGGAGAGGAAAAAAAAGGAAAGCACGAAAGAGGTACTAGGACAAATAATGGTTGAAAACTTCCCAAATTTGCAAGAGACATAAACCTACATATTCAACAAGCTGAACAAACCTCAATCAGGATAAAATTTTAAAATAGCCAGAGAAAAATGACACCTTACTTTTGGGGAAAAATAATTTGAAAGACAGTTTTCTTATCAGAAAGCCTAGACACCAGAAGGAAGTTGCAGAATAGTTTTCAAGTGCTAAAAGAAAACTGTCAACTCAATACTACATCCAGTGAAAATACACTTTAGGAATGAATGGGAAATAAAGACTTTCTCCAATGAAGGAAAACTACGAGAATTTGTTGCCAACAGACCTACCATAAAAGAATGGCTAAAAAGTTCTCTAAATAGAAAAGAAACAATAAATAAATGACTCTTATAACATCAGGAAGAAAGAATACGGTACATAGAAATATGGGTAAGTACAATACTTTTATTTTCCTGAGTTTTCTAAATTATATTTGAACAAAAATCATAACTGATTGATGTAGGTCTGAACACATAGATGAAATATTTAAGACAATTACACCTATGGGAGGAAAAAGGGACATAAATGGAGGTAAAGTTTTATCTTTACTGGAACTGCTAATGACAATACCAGTAGATTGTGAAAAGGTATGGAGAAATAATGTAAAAACTAGAAAAACAAGTTAAAGCTATACAACTAAAAAGTATGAAAGTAATGCACTCAAACACACAATAGATTCCTTATCTCAAAACTTACGACAAACTACACCAATCAAGACATTGTGTTACTGGCATGAGGACAGACATACAGGTGAATGAAATAGACTTGAGAGTCTTGAAATAGACCCTTACTTTTATTGGTAATTGATTTTCACTAAGACAATACAGTGAGGAAAGAATATTCTTTTCAATAAAAGATGCCAAGACAACTAGATATCCACTTGCAAAATAATTAAGTTGCTCCCCTTTGTCACACCAAAATTAACTCAAAATGAATGAAATTTCTAAATGAGAGCTAAAACTATATAACTTTTAGAAGAAAACTAGATGCCAATCTTCAGGACCTTGGATTAGGCAATGGTTTCTTACAGATGACACCAAAAGCGTAGCAACAATGACAAAAAGATAAAATGGACATCATCAAAAATAAATTTTTTTGTGCTTCAAAAAACAGGAAAATGAAAAGAAAACTCACAGAATGGGAGAAATGCTTTTGCAAATTATATCTGATAAGGGACTTGTATCTAGAATATAAAAAAGAATGATTACAATTCAATAATGAAAAGACAAATACCCAATTTTAAAAATAGACAAGGGATCTGAGCAGAACATTCTCAAAAGAAGATATACAAATGGTCCATAAACACATGAAAAGATGTTCAGTATCATGCTTAATAGTGATCAAGAAAATATATACAAATTCTTAACCAAATATTAACAAATAGAATGCAGCAATATATGAAAGTAATTATACATCATGTCCAAATGAGGTTTATTTCAGGGATGCAGGCTGGTTCAGTATTTGATAATTAATATAATCCAAGATGTTAACAGGCTAAAACCACATGACCGTAGCATTTAGTGCAGAAAAAGCATTTGAAAAAATTAAACACTCTTAATAAAAATTCTCAGAAAAATAGGAATAGAACTTTCCTCAATTTGATAAAGAGCATCCATGAAAATCTACGATTATTATACTTAATGGTTTAATAAAGACTGAATGCTTTCCCCCTAAAATTAGTAACAAAGAAAGGATGTCTGCTCTCACTAGTCCTATTCAACAAAGTGCCAGGAGTAGCTAGCTCAATAAGGCAAGGATAGGAAATAAAAGGCATTCATATCAGAAGGGAAGAAATGTTTTGTATACTGAACGTATCAATGTCAATATCCTGGTTTTGATATTGTAGTAAAGTTTTTCAAGATGTTACCAGTAGGGGAACTAGGTAAAAGACACAGGAATCTCATATCATGTCTTACAACTGTGTTAATCTACAATCATCTCAAAATAAAATGTTTGATTTTTTAAAAATGTATGGATTCACCCTAAATACTTTTTGTTTTTATATGCTTTGCATTCTTAGCATTGCAGGGAAAGATAACACATTAATACTATTGGTAATAGTCTTAACTCTCCCATTCAATGGTCCCTAGAGAGGCCGTGTTCTTTTAGAGCATGAGTTTTTGCTTTCAACAAAAATAACTCATTCACCAGGCATGATGAATGGCTCAACAAGGATGATGGGTCTCTGAGTATGAGGCAGATTTTGTTTTACATAGCTAATGTCAGATATCTAAATCAGCTGATGGGGTGCACCAGGGAAAGCAGCATAAATGCAAGAAATTGCCTGAGGCCCCTTCAGCTGAATTGCCCTGATGCTGAATTGGGAAAAAGCGATAACGGTCAAGAATTCTGGCATGAAACCTCTTCTTCCATGGGATCTGTTGGTGTGTATACTGGTGAGGGGTGGGCAGAAGGACAAATAATAAGACTATGCAGTCCTGCTGGAGGGGATTGAGTAGTAGAACACTTAGGCTGAGGATGATTTGCTTCCTTTTTTAAAAAAGGTAATTTTTGGAAAACTTGTGGGAAAAAATCGAGCTAGGACTAAGACATAGGCATGGCATACATGAAGTCTGTTGATTAATTTATTTTAAAAGTTTGACATTTATATGGTTGACCATGCTTAGACTATCTCTAGAATTAGGTAACCATTGTTTTGGGGAGAACTGAATTGTTGAGGGACAAGGAGGGGAAGGAGGGAAATTTATCTTGATTTTTGCATTACGTGCATTATCTATTCATGAGAATGAATAAATTTAAAATTAATTGGTGGCCAGATTTCCTGTAAGTCTGTCTTGGAGAGTATTCTCCTCAGGTTTTTTCCTCGGAGGTTTAAGTTTAGAAACTGCCACCTTCCCACGTTTGCCATTGGGTCTACAGATGTCCCTGGTATATGGGTTATACTTTCGTGTATGGATGAAACAGTGAAAATAGCACTGGACTAAGAGTCAGAAGACTTGGATTCTAGTTCTGTGTCTCACTAAGTAGCTGTGAGTTTGGTCACGTTTTCAACTATTTCCCTGGGCTCCGGTTTCTTTATTTGAAAAACGAAGTTGCTCTCTGATGTACTTGGTAATTTTGACAATTACTGTTTCATTTTCTTCTGCCCCTCACTTTTGGGAAGGGCACACCTCAAGTGTTGAGTAAACATTCGCCCATTGGTTAACCGGGTAGAGGCTAGAAGGGGCACAAAGATGACGAGACGCCCCTTTCTCAGTTCTCTATCACAAAGCAGCAGCGGACCAAATTGGTTCTACGGATCTGTGAGGTCCTTGAGACTACTTTTCACTCCCTACCCCGATTCCTGTAGTAGTTAATTGGTGCTCAACAAATAATGAGTGAATATGAGAAAGAAATGAATAAGTGGACCAGGAGCTACGTAATTATCTAGCGAATTCCTGCAAAGTATTACAAACACGCCGCCCTTCCCCGATGCTTCAAAGCGATTTCCGGAGTGTGAACCTCTCGCAGAGCGAAGGCGAAGTCTTCCAGGTCTCCCTCCTCAGAAAGCCGAGTGCGGGGCTGAGAGGAGAGCGCGGAACTCGCCCGACCGCTGCCGCCGTGCGCGCCCCCGCCGCCGTGCGCTCCGCCCCTGACCACGCGCGCCTCAGGCCGCTGCGCGTCAGGCCGGCGGTGCACTCTCCTCGCGTCGCTCTGGGCTGGCGGCCGCGGTGCCGCGCGGGTGGGTGGGATCGTGGCGGAGTTCCGAGGGCCCAGGCAGGGGCCAGAGAGCGCCATGGCAGCGGCATTCGGTCGCCGCGCTGCGGCGAGGTGAGGGGTCTGCCTCTTCACGACTGAGGAGGCCACAACTGCCCTCCTGCTTTCCACGCAGGCCGCGGCTACGGCATGGCCGGGATCATTAAGAAGCAGATCCTGAAGCACCTGTCCCGGTGAGAGCGCCAGCGCCGGCCGTCAGCGGTCCCAGGGCCCTTCCTAACTCCCCTTCAACCCGCCTCCCGGACGCCGTGCTCATGGCCCGGCTTCCCTCTTCAGCCCGAGCCGGGACTCGTGGCGGCCCCCACCTCTACTCGAGCTGGATAGCCTCCTCCCCGCTCCACTGTCTCCGACCGTTGTCACCGCTGTTTTTCCCTCGCCCTGGGCCCTCGGGTACAGGGGCGCTCCTGCCCTTGCGCTAGTGCTCCAGGCTGTCTTCCCACCCTAACGGCTTCTGGCCCTCCTGACACTCAAAGATCTCCCGGTCGCCTGCCCTCTCGCTCAGTTCACACACCGCCAGTCTGGTCACCCCGACCTCCTTTGCACGTCTCCCAGGCCCTGTGACCGTCCCTCCGAGCCCCCTGCCCCCGGATTGCACCCTTTTCCCGCTCACCCTGCTGTTTCCTCTCTGCTTTGGACCTGCTGACCCTCCCTCCGGCCTTCTGCCCGCCTCGTCACTCGCCCCACCAAGCCCTCCATGCCTCCTCTCCTTCCTCGGTTTGCTCCAGACTAGACCCTTTATCTCTGGCCCCTTCTAAATAATCCTCGAATATTTAGAATAATTCTTCATAACCCATTTTCCGCTCAGATTTCCAGCTCTGACGCTGGTTTTCTTACAAGCTCCCAGCATGTCTTCATCGTCTGGCTGACCCTGTTGCATCACCCTTGAGAAAGATACCATGTCTGTACCCAGGGCCATTCCATTGATCTCTCTTCCTCCTTTGCTCCTCTTTTTCTTACACAAACTAAATGGAGAAAGGTCATGAGAGCTGGGCATAAAGTTTCAACAACCTTCACTTTAAGATATGAAGGTTTTTTGACAGCCTGTGGAAAGAACAATGCCCACTTCTGCTTTGCAGCCATTTATTAAGCAGTGTTATGTTGGTCAGAAGTACTTTGGGCAGAAGAGGGGTGGCAGGCACCACAGTTTGCAGGTGTAACTGGATGACTGCTGACCTCTGCGATTGCAGATTGTCAGAACTGGTGTCCACAAATATTGGAAGCTAGGCTTTCACTCTTTATTTCAGGCAGGGGTTTGTAGTGCTTTAATACATTTATTTAGCCTGCTCTCTGTCTTATTTGAAGACTAATTCAAGCCTTGGACAGTTGGTGGTTTTCATGACGTGGGAGTAGGGGTAGAAGCCAGTCAACATAGGTCACCGGTGCCTTGCACTAATGTATCTTTCCTGGTCTTCTCATTGTGTGGGCGTGTAGTATATGAGACACTGTAGCTGCCACCATGTCCCCTTTTCTGGTTGGCACTCGGAACTATTTACTATTACTTTGACTTTAGGCTTTAATAATATTCAGATACATCTTTTGGTTTACCACCACTTTATGAAAGTAAAAGCAGATTGGCTGCTGGAGCTGAAGGTGCCTCTGGACCCTTTATAGTGTTAATTCCTTAATGTGTTCTTTTTCAAATAGCAGTGGTATGGGTGTTCATGACTTTGGTTGTTCTGTGTAAAGACTTAAAAAAAAGTAGGGCTAAAGACAGAAAATTTAACAGAAAACAATTTGAGTGAACATAGAATCAGAAAATTTTAAGGTTTAGAGGTGATCTAACCTAACACAGCATTGTGTTTAAGAGCCCAGGCCTTTTCTGGTTTATTTTATTCAACTGTAAAATAAGAATAATAGTATCTAATTTAAAAGGTTATTGTGAGGGTTACAGGAGTTAATATATGTAAGGAGTTAGCACAGTGCTTTGCACACAGTAAGTGCTTAGTAAAACATGAATTGTGGTTGATTTGAAGGCCACAACTTGTATGACAATTTGATATAAGTCATAGACTCCTCTAGAAAAATCCACATATGTGGACAGGTAATATTTTATATAAGTTTCTGGGTGGCGGGGGAGGGGAGGGCAGGACAGGTTATGAATCCCTAAAGCACATGCCTGAATCCTGCAAGGCATTCTGGAACCGGGTTAATAACCCCTGACTAGTTCAACCTCTCATTTTATGGCTGAGGAAACTAAAGCCTAGAGATGATAAATGACTTGCTCAAGTTGTAAGGTAAAGTATAGTGGAATAGAATCCAGCTTCCTGACAGGTATACTTTCCCCTGTAGAACACACATTCTGTGTACTTCATACCTCTGTGAAGATAGGGTTTTTAAAGAAAATTTTAAATGTATATACTGGCACATTCAGTAAATCCTTAGTGAACAAAGTATCTTCTTTAGATGAAGTAGTAATAGGTATGGCAGATATTGGGAGAAATTTCTGATTTCCTCAGTGTTAAATGGTTGATGGAGGAGAGGAGGCACAGGGTTAGAGGGGAGAGGAGGGGGGAAGGGGGATGAGAATACTTATTGTCACCCTCAAATAATTCCCAAATAATTATTTTGTGCATTTTCTAGTAATAGTCAAATCATATATGTATTTGTTTCTCTTCCTCATCTTCTTATATTGCTTCAGAACAAAGCACTTTTATTTACTTAACAAATTTTAATAATAATCAACTCTGCGAATAAGCACTTTATAAGTTAAGATGATCTAATCATCACACTAACCCTATGAGGTAAATATTAGGCTCATTTTCTAGATGAAGAAATAAGGCACAGAGAGGTTAAATAACTTGCTCAAAATTATAACTAGTAAGTGATGAAACTGAGATTCAAATGCAGGCTCTGATTCTAGAGCCGTGCTTTTTAATCACTCTGTTGCTATAATGGTTCTCATCTATTACTCATTTCAAACTGAGCATACCCTGTCACCAGCACCCATGTGAAGAAACAGAATATTACCAGTACCCAAAAAGCCCTTTTGTATTTTTTTCCATCAATACCTCTACCACAGGGTAACCACTGTTCGGATTTCTAGCAGTACAGTATTTTTTGTTTTTATATTTTATATGAATGGAATCATATAGTATGTATGCTTTTATGTCTGGCTTCTTTAGCTCAACATTATTTTTGTGAGATTAATCCTTATTGTTGCATCAAGTTGTAGACCCTCCATTTTCATTGCCATATAGTATTGTATTTATTTATACATTTTACTGTTGATGGACATTTGGATAGTTTCTTGGTTTAGGGCTATGGTAAATTGTGCTGCCAGAAACATTCTACTACGTATTCATTGGTGAACAAATGTACACATATCTGTTGGGGATATAATAAAAGCAGAATTTCTTGGTTGTAGAATATGCATATATTACATTTTAATAGATATTGCCAAACAGTTTTCCAAAATGACTGTACCAGTTTATACTTCCTCCAAAAGCGTATGAGAGTTCTGGTGGTTCTATATCCTTGCCAACACTTGGTATTTTTCATCTTTTTCATTTTAGCTATTTGCGTGGATGTGTTCTGAAAATTTTTTTTCTTTTGTCTGTGGTAAACTGGATGGCCACTTTATCTTTGCCTAATTTTTAAATTTTGGCTATTTGTCAATTTTAATCAGAAGCAAATGGCAGAACCTTGAAAACATAAGATCATTTTTGGAGAAATGTTCAAATTAGATTTAGTGAAGATAATTAGGGTAATTTATAACCATTAGCTGATAAAATTTCTTAGTTGGAATGGATGTGATGCTTAGCTACCTGTCAAAATAACAAGCATGTACATTAAGAGAAAGAAGGGGCTGTTTCAGGCATTTAGGTTTTTGTTAAATATTTGGTCTTCAGGCTACCCTGGATATTAAATAGTTTCATTCTGTTCTATAAGCTTACACCCCACTTTTACTAAAGAAGCTAAAATTTGAATTTCATAGCGTTTGTGTTACAATCTTTACAGCTTTCCAAGGGTAAAATTGTTGCCTTGTGTCTTAAAAGTATCATTTAAAAGCAATAAAAATTTCAAAGTGTATTATTTTATATGTGTCTGACATGCAGTAGCTTAATATAGCTCACAAATAATGAAATTGTCTGCTTTGAAAAATTGAGAGGCACATCAATGTAGCAGAAACAACCAGGACTTTGGATTCCAAAAGGTGGATGTTCATTTTGACTCTGCCATTTGTAAGCTGTGTATTCAACAAGTCTCTTAGCTTCTTGAAGCTTCCTCATATGTAAAATGGGGATAGTACACCCAGTGTTGTTTTGAGGATTAGAAATAATGTGTAGAAGTGTCTGGTCCTGAAAAAGTATTTATTCCCTCCTGTTTTGTCAAAAATATATTTATTAGACCAGGTGTGATACAGAGATAATTTTACACATTTTCAGATTCCATCTTTATAGATCAAGGCTAAAGGTATTAAGCCAGATTCTTCCAGGAGCATCCTACTTCTGAAAGTTAAGCACTTTTGAAAGTATGTGAACTCTCTTTAATTCTGGAACACGGTGCAGTGAGTCCTCATTCTTTCCTGGGAGTATAGGGGCTGAAGAAGTATTTAATAAACAATGACTGTTACTATTTATCTTTACTTATTAAAATTTCTAAAGAGAGATCGCTGTTAGTTTCTGGAGATAATGCTTTTCAGTATCTTCAAGGTTGTGCCTAACTTATTCAATGTCTAATTCTTTAGATATTTAGGAATTAAGTTTCTTAACATTTCATACAGAGGTGGAGGTGAATGCTCTTTGTATTAGTGCTTAAGGAGAGAAGGAAACAAGAGCTGTTCCTGTTTATCATTTTGTTTTTCATCTCAAGGCATACTACAAGGAGGAAACTTTGACTCCAGCATAGGTAAAATAGTTGAAGTGCATACACCAGCTTGAGTCCTTAGAGGATTTACATGTATAGATAGAATCTAAGAAGTTAGCACCATCATATACTATATTCTTAGAGGGAAAAAAAAATTAAAGGTCATTTAGTTACTCTCACCAAGTATAGAATCTGGTCGAATAGTAATCTGTAAGTATAGAATTAACCACTGGGGAAAAAAAAAATAGCTCATCACAGCTCAATTCTCTACATTCACTGGAGTGTGTTCTCCAGGATGGTAGGGATTATGTTCCTTGGCTGCTTAGAAAACCAGAGAGTTCGAGGACGCTTTGATTGCGTGGAGTGAGTGCAGGAGGTGTGTGGAGTGAGAGTGCTTATTTAGAACTCAGGGAACCTTAGACCTGAGGAATGTGGGGGTGTGGGTGGGGGGGAGGGCAGAAGGGCAAGGAAATCCAGTTCACCCAGTATCATTAAGGGACCTTTTATCTTTGTGTGATGAAGCAATACTTACTGCTGGTGCTGATTATAGATTCTAGGGACACTTCCCAGTATTTATAAACAGTAAAATCAAAGGGGAAAGAGGAAATCTAAAGTGTAAAAGTGGTACACAATTGTGTGTTATTAATTTAGGTAAAGGGTATGTAGTTTGTACCTACTTGCCACAAAAATCAGGACTTTTATCATAAAATATTTGTTTTATTTGCCCACAGCAATAGTTATTTTACATGTATATTCTGTCTTCATAGTGCATTGGTCATATGTAGCTTAGATGTCAGCTCATCATTTAAAAAATTAGAACGTGGGTGGTGAGAGATCAGTGTGTTTAAGTTTCTGACTTGTGGAAGTGTTATATTCTCAAAATTTATTTTTAAGTTTTAAATTTGGAATGTGTGGTCCAGTAGAAATAGTGCTATAAATGTTGACTAAGTTCCCAAGTTAGCCCACAAAAGCCATAGTAGATTAGTTGTATATAATATAAGCTTAATAGATGGAGTTCTGTGTCTTGGTTGTTAGGGAACCATTTGAAGAAGAAGGGGAGATGAAGAAAAAGTTCCCTTTTTCCTATTCTTTGGAACTTTTAGATCATTGAGATTATTATATCACTGCAAGGACTTTCTGGATTGTGATTGCGAGGTGTGACCAGAATTTAATGAGCCAGTTGGGAGATGTTGATGTCATGTAGTATCAGAATAATTTCACACAAAGAAGCATTATCCTTATCTTGTTGACTTTTGAGTGTTTGTTAGATGTTTGCATAGGTGAATTACCTGTTTAGATTATATAAGCCTAGAATCAAACTCTTTTACATATAAACACAAAGTATTGCACAGCTTTAAACTACAGTGAATGTTCCAGGACTGCAACTACCATGGGAGAAGATTGTTATGAACTTTACCAAGGGTTTGTCACCATTTTAGAAAATGTAACTCTTGCCAGTGCCACTCCAGGAATTGAGTTTGTTCATGTTGAGAACCACTGACTTAGACTAAATTCTGAAACAGCTGGTGTTTGTTCTCCAGATATGCTCTTTTCTTTCCTTTATGTCTCTTTTTCACTTCCTAAGGCCCCTCTCGTGTACCCTATTTTGCTGATTCAGCCCTCTGAATCAGCTACCATACCCCTGCCCCCTAACCAGGCCTGCATGCTCTGTTCCCCTTACTTCTTCACCAAAATTCCCAGTTCTTTAGGATATATGATTTCAACTAAGTCGAAGCGGAAAAGTAGAGAATATATTTTGGAGCAGAAATACTGTTCTGATTAGACCAGCTCTAATTCAGAATATGTCCTATGTGGTCATTTCCCCTAAGCTACTCTTCCTTTCATAGCTTCTAAACCCACAGATATTTTGGAAGTTCCCAGTTTGTTTTTGATTTTCTGACATGATTTTTGTTGCAGTGGCAGTGGGGATGGGGCAGGGGTCTGGATAGTAGTTAATGGTATGTGTGAGTCATTTGAAAGTTGGGAGATTCCAATACATAGTAAATCTAGAAAAGGATGGGCTAAAGTTCATTCAGCCTGCCTTTAATTGTCTGGTCTAGTGCTTTCTCAGGCCTAGCTGAAAACATGTATTTCCCTTTTATAAGAGAAGTCTGTTTCACTTCCTCCTTTCCTTCCTTCCTTTCTTCCTTCCTTTTTTCCTTCCTCTCTCCCTCCCTCCTTCCCCTTTTCTTTTTGCAATCTATGTGTTTTAGCCTATCTGAAAGAAGGGGCTGCAGTTGAGGCACACATTTCATTTGAGAAAGTGTCTTAACAGAGGTTAATATGAAATTAGAAGCTTGGCAGTGCATTATAGGAAATATCCTTTTGCTGAACCTTGGCAGAACCCTGTCCCCCTTCCTTTCATGTGGAATTGACTGTGGCTCCTTAGTTCTCTAAGCCCATAAGAGAGGTTCCTCAGTCTTTTTAAGGAAGGTTTGCTACAAGAAAGTTGAATATTCAGCTGCAGGTAGTGTCTTAGCAATTCTCAGATGCCTGGAACAGGGAATTCAGGGAGTCTAGCCTTCCCTTCAGCTAGCCCCAGGCCCTGAGCTGCCTTTGAGGACTCTATTTCTGAGACCACTTACTCACTAATTCTTTCAGCAAACGTTTGTTGACCTCCTGCATTTTATGCCAAGCACCAGAAACTCAAAGACAAATGAGACAAGATTCCAGTTCAGAGACTTAACTATCTATAGGGGAAAACAGGCCTGTAAACAGTAAGCAGAGTAAAACATAAAGAAGTATCTGAGGATCCTGAGAGGCACAGATAGTCAGAGGCAGAAAGGCGATGCCAGGCAGAGGGAGCTGCATGAACAGTGGTACTGATTGGAGAAGTAGCAAGGTGCATTTACAAGACCGTATATGAGTCTGTGATACTGGAATGTTGGGTTTGAGAGCTAAAAACGATATTGGAAAGATGGATGGATCATAGAAGCCTGTGTATTGTGCCAAGGCATCTGGATGTAAGGCTCGGTTTGTTCTCTGTTGCCACTGACCTGGGCCTGAGGCAACTGGAAATTTCCAAACATCTATACCTTTGTTGGCTTTGTTAAAAGTCAGAGATATGGTGTAGTATAGTTAAGACTGCAAGTTCTTGATCTAGACCGCTTGATTTTGAACCCTAGCTTGCTAGCAATGCGACTTTAGATGACTTATTTAATCCATTCTTTACCTCTATTTCTTCATCTATATAATGGAGATAATTGTTGTATTTTATATCTTGGGGTCATTGAGAGAAACAAAATGTGTAAGTATTTAGGACAGTGCCTGGAATAAAGTAAGCAGTTATTAAATATTAGCTATTATATAAAAAATTTTTGTTCTCAGAGAAAAATTACCCTTTTTTCCCCCCTGATAATAGTTTTGTTATAAAAAGCTTCTAGACAGCTTTTAGAATATACTAATCTCTTTCTTTCTCCTTTTTAAACACCTTGCACTTTCTAGTTACCTCTAATGGGAAGGGTTTGCTTTCTCCCTCTGCTTCACGTAGAAATTTATTTTTGTATGACACTCTTAAACCTGGTTTAACATGTCTGGTTAATCAGACAAATTACCATTGGTTTGTAAGGTGTGAGAGAATGTGAATGGATTGTTTGATATACCCTTTAGTTCATTCCACCTATTGGCAATTATTATTTATTTGTCTTATATTATTATCAATAAACACTAATCGAGTATTCTTATCCTAGACTTTGTGCTGGACACAGATCTAAATGACTGTGAGGAGCTCATAGTCCTCCTTAGGGTTAGAAACCTTCATTTTAAACTTTATATCCTCCATAGCTACTTTATACGGAATAAACCAACTAAGCCAGTTGAGTGTGCTGCTGTCTTAGGTATTTGTTCATTGAATGATCTCTCCAGGGGAAACTACTCAAGGTCTTACAGGGCTTCTCTCTTACTATCGGATGTAAATGACCTCATTTTGAGCAGTCTTACATCTTAAAATAACCATACATATTGGTCAAAATTAGGGCCTGTTCTGCTCAAAAATTAAGGACATCATCTTGTATAGTATGATTTTCCTTTTTCCTCAGTTTATTCCTTGGGCGATTTTCAAAGCTCAGATAATCTATGTGCTACACTTTTCTAAATAGCTGTTTGAGGCTATATCACAAAGAAATATCTGTTCTTATTCAAAAGTGAGTAACCAACCAACAGTGCCTGTTAGTAGAATAGGCCTGCCCTTTCTAAGCATTAGCAAGTACATTTTTATTTTGGTTAATCCAAGGGCCTGTATCTAAGTTTTAAAATTAGAACTGCAATATTCAAATTTTATTAATTTCTACTCTGGATATAAGTTTGGCAGTTGTTAAGACATGGAAGTAAAGGATTAAGGGAAATAACTTAGGATGACAACAGATGTTTCTAACAAAGTGAAACATGTCAAGACTTGGATTATGAGGTGTAATATCTTGAAGACCAGTGTAGGGGCAAGAATCTGAGACCTAATCACTATGGGAACTCAATGGTCAAAGAATTAAGACAGGGCAGAGGGCAGCTATTTCTGAGTTACAGTTGATGAGGAACCCCTACTACCTTAGTCCTAATTCTAGAATTATTAATAAAAGGGTATGTAGGTAAGACATTGGATAAAAAATTGCAGCCATAATTTCAGGTGGTGGTCAAATATATAACAGTCAATTAGATGAGTCCATAGGTAACATCCTTATATGCCTGGACTGTTGCTAGTGGATCAAATTGCAAATATTCAGTTCTAGAAGAAGACTGGCTCAAACCACACCAAGTAAAAGGCTTCAGCTAAACGGGCAAGGCCTGTTTATGGAGGAAAATTTGGAAATATCTATCAAAATGTAAACATTTATGATTCCACTTACGAATTCTTCTACAGAAGGAATCACGGTGAGAAAAACCTATAAGGCTACTTAATGATAGCAATATAAAAGAGAAATCAGCAGGAACTTTATTAAATAAATTATACTACATCCATACTGAGGTATAGTTTGTAGATAACTCTCTAATTATTAAAAAGCATTGAAATTTTGACAGTATAAAATGTCGAATATATTCTTTAAAGATGAAAGCAAGTTTTAGAAGAGTATATGAGATAATTCTACTTTATATATCTATGTAGATGTATAATTCTATGTAGTAGAAACTGCCATTTTCTGTTTAGACCTTTTAAAATTGTTTTAATTTTTTTATGTTAAGCACTTCGGCAGACTAAATGTATGACTTACCCATCAGTCATGCTGCCCAGAGAGGCACATTTGTGCACATCTGGTTATATGTATTTTTGATAACTCATATCATTGTTGCCTCTTGGGGAAGATATAATACCAATGAGAAAGGGTTTTATTTCTACTAATAGAGGAGTATCTTATATTTAACTAACCCTTCCTCAGATAATAATTATGAATTCTGGACAATAAATGAAAACAACTTCTTGAAGACTTTGGAAAGTGACCAAACCAGGCAGAAACTGATGGGGAACTTGAGAGATGGGAATTACATTGGGTAAAATTCTCATTTATACAGCTTTTGCCTGAGGATACTTCCCAGTTTGCATGGTGCGTAGTGGCTAGAATTTAAGCAAAAATCCAGTCTTACTAGCTTGGGGAGTCAGAGAATGGAGTTCAGGGCTATAAAAGGGGCTGAAAAATGAGAAGAGACCTCTCAGAAAGGAAGGAACAATAGAAGGGGGAGCCCTAAAATCTGCTTTTATGCAAATACTTGACATGCATGGGGGAAGACTCCATGGAGCCTAGAAAAAAAACAATAGAAAGCTGAAAGAGTTGAGCTGAGATTCAGCTGCTGTCTGCTGCAAAGGACACAGAGTCTGAAGTATGAATCCAACCAAGTAATTGCCCAGTAGAACAGAATTCACTCTTCAGCTGATGAATGGATAAACAAAATGCGGTGTAGCCATACAGTGGAATATTTGTGACCATAAAAAGGAATGAAATGCTGATTCATGCTATAACATGAATAAACCTTGAAAACATGCTAAGCGAAAGAAGTCAGACACAAAAGACTACATTATTATGATTGGATTTATATTAAATGTCTAGAACATGCAAATCTATAGAGACAGAAAATAAAATAATGGTTGCCTAAGGTTTAGAGGATGATAACAGAAGGGTATGGATTTTTTTTGGAAGTGGGTAATGAAAACGTTCTAAAAGTAATTAAGCTTAAGATTACACAACTCAATATATTAAAAACCAATGAATTGTACACTTTGGATGTATGTATTGTGTGTGAATTATATTTCAGTAGAGTTGTTAGAGAGGGGTAAAAATTTTCAAGTTTTGTGAAAAACAGATTTATAGAATCCAAGAAGCACAGTGAATCTTAGGATAGATAAAAAGAAAACCATCCTAGGCACATCACAGTCATATTGCTGAAAACTAAAGATAAAGAGAGAAACTTGAAAGCAACTAGAGAAAAATGACTCATAAAGGAAAATGATGATATAAATTAATGGCTGAATTCTCATCAATAACAACAGAGGCCAGAAGACAGTGGGATGATATCTATAAAATGCTGAAAGAATTTCTCAACCTAGAATTCCATTTCTAGCTAAAATGTCCTCTAAAAATGGAAGGTGAAGTAAAGACATTTTTAGACAAATGAAAACTGAAAGTACTAGCCGTACTATAATAGATACCGAAGGAAGTTCTTCAGAGTGAGATGATACCCGATGAAGACTTAGATCTACAGGAAAGAATGAAAAACACTGGGGATGTGCATATAAAAGACTATCTTTTTTTTCTTATCAATTTCTTTAAAAGTTTTCTTGTTTAACACTATTTTATTGATCTATAACATATGTAGATGTAATATATATGACAACATTAGCCCAAAAGATGAAGGGCAGTAAATGAACTATATTGTTGCAAGGTTCTTACTTTTTCACGTGAAGTAGTGCAATATTAAATAACTCTACAAGTAGATCATGATAAGTTATGATTCCATATTGTATCCCTAGAGCAGTCTCAGTCTCTCTCTTTCCCATGCATGCACAAAGAGGTATAGCTGAAAAGACCATGAGATAATTATAGTGAAATACTAAAAATATTAGGTTAACCTAAAAAGAAGGAAGAAAGAAGGAAGAGAAGAACAAAAACAAGATGGAACAAATAGAATGCTAAACCGAAATCCAACCATTATCAAAAATTACATTAAATATGAGCAGATTAAATGCTCCAATTTAAAGGCAGAGATTGTCAGATGATATAAAAGGGATAGACAAAAATAGATTGAAAATGAAAGAATGAAGAAAGGTACATACGAAAAGTAACACAAGAAAGCTGGAATGGCTATATTATCATCAGATAAAATAGACCTCAAGACAAGGATTATGACGAGATAAAAAGGAATGTTTTATAGTAAAAGGATCAAATCATCAGAAAGATAAGAATCATAAATGTGTATGAGCCTAATAAAAGAATTTCAATATACATGAAATAAAACCAGACAATTAAAAGGAGAAAAAGGCAAATCCACAGTCATAGTTGGAAATTTTTTTTTTTTTAATGCCTACAGCACCTGGTATTCCTAGGTGGT
Source organism: Eidolon dupreanum (assembly GCA_028627145.1). Taxonomy (NCBI): domain Eukaryota; kingdom Metazoa; phylum Chordata; class Mammalia; order Chiroptera; family Pteropodidae; genus Eidolon; species Eidolon dupreanum. Next base: position 85,788,564 of record CM053502.1, read on the forward strand.
CTTCCATCCAAGTACTAACCAGGCCTGACCCTGCTTAGCTTCCAAGATCAGATGAGATCGGACATGTTCAGGGTGACATGGCCATAGACCATAGTTGGGAAATTTTAATACTACGCCTGCATTAGTTGATAGAACAACTTCAAAATATCCATAAAAATATAGAAGATCTGAATAACATTATGTATCACCTTGCCTGACATTTATAGAGCACTACACATAATGGCAGAATACACATTCTTTTCAAGTGCTCAGGGAGTGTTTACCAAGATAGACCATATGTTAAACTATAAAATGTCTCAATAAATATAAAAATGTTGAAAACTTATGTAATATATTCCCTGACAACAATGGAATTAAATTAGAAATCAATAAGATAACTAGAAAAGCCTCACCCCCCAAAATTTGGAACATTTAAAATACATTTCTAAATAACTCGTAGTCAAAGAAGACATCATAAAATAAGGTAGAAAGTATTTCTAGTTGACAGTGAAGACTGAACTTACCAAACTGGGATATAGCAAATAAACTAAACAAAGGGAAACTTACAGCTTTAAGTGCTTATGTTAGAAAAAAGTTTAAAAATTGATGATTAAAGTTTTCAATTTAAGAAGTTAGAAAAAGGTGAGCAAAATGAACCCAAGTAAGTAGAAGAAAGGAAAAATAAAGAGTAAAAATCAATGAAATTGAAAACAGAACAAACTAGAGAAAATTAATAAAGCCAAAAATTTTCTTAAGATCAATAAAATTAACATTTAGCAAGACTGATCAAGAAAAAAGATACTACCAATGATGAAAGGGGATATAGATAGATCATACAGATGTTAAAAAGACATTAAGGGATATTATTAATACCTTTTGTCAATAAATTTGATAACTTAGATGAAATGCACAAAATTATTTGAGAAACATAACTTACCAGAACTGACAAAATGAAATAGAATATCTGACTTGTCAAAACCTTTTTCACAAAGGAAACTCCAGGCCCTGATAGTCTCTCCCTAACTCCCAGCTCTATTGAAATATAATAGAGAATTTTAGTTGCATGTATATACATTATACACTTCAATAAGTTTTTTAAAATTATAGTTGGTATATGGTATAGTTGTATAGCATAGTGATTGGAGATCTATTTAACTCATAAAGTGATCACCCTACTAAACCTAACACCCTTCTTCCCCTTTATATATTTATTACAACATTATTAACTACTTTCCTTGTGCTACACTTTATATCTCCATGTCTATTGTGTAATTATCTATTTGTACCTCTTAATCCCTTTGCCCTTTTTTGCCATCCCCCTCAACTCCCCCCCCATCTGATAGCCCTCAAAATATTCTCTGTATCTATGAGTTTATTTCTACTTTCGTTGTTGTTTATTTTGTTCTTTAGATTCCACATATATTATTTCATGTATTATTTGTCTTTCTCTATCTGACTTATTTCATTCAGTGCAATACCCTCTATGTCCATTAAGGCAATATCTTTTCCATCCCCTTCCTGTTAGTCTGTATGTACGTGTCTTTTAATCTGAAGTGAGTCTCTTGTAGGCAGCATATGTAGGGCTCTTGTTTTCTTATCCGTTCAGCCACTCTATCTTTTGGTTGGAGCACTTAATTCTTTTCCGTTAGGAATGTAGTTATTACCATTCTTTTTTCATGTTTTGATAAATGTTTTTTCTTCTTAAAGAAGTTCCTCCAACATTTACTATAATAGTGGCTTAGTGTTGATAAATTACTTTAGCTTCTTTTTGTCTGGGAAGCTCTTTGTCCTTTGACCCCAAATGATAGCTTTCCTGGATAAAGTATTCTTCATTGTAGATCCTGGGTTTTCATCACATCTAATATTTCGTGTCAAGCCCTTCTGTCCTGCGTGGTTGAGAAATCAGCTGCCAGTCTTATAGGTGCTCCCTTGTAGGTAACTATCTGCTTTTCTCTTGCTGCTTTTAAGATTCTCTCTTTGTATTTAACCTTTGGCATTTTAACTATGATGTGTCTTAGTGTGGACCTCTTTGGGTTCTTGGTTTTTGGGACTGAGCTTCCTGGGGTTTTATGTCTATTTCCTTCATCAGATTAGGGAAGTTTTCCATCATTATTCTTCAAATAGCTCTTCAACATCTTGTTTTTTTTTTTTTCTGATACCCCTATGACATGGATATTTTTACACTTAATAGTGTCCCATAGGCCCCTTAAGTTATTATCTTAGTCTTGGCTTCTTTTTTTTTTTCTTTTTTTTTTGCCATTCTGATTGAGTGTCCTTGGCTTTCCCATCTTCTATATAGGTCATTTGATCCTCTTCTTTATTCACTCTATTTATCCATTTAATATATTTCTCATCTCAGATAATGTGTTCTTCATTTCAGACTGGTTCCCTTTTATAATTTCCATTTCCATTTTTATGTTTTTTATCTCTTTGTTAAGGTTCTCACTGAATTCATCTAGACTTTCCCTAAGTTCATTGACCATCTTTATAATCAGTGTTTTGAATTCTGCATCTGTTAGATTACTTGATTCCATTATACCTGGATCTCCTTTCTGTTCTCTCACATGGTTTCTGCTTCTTTGTCTTCTCATTTTGGCTGCTTTTCTGTGTCTGTTTCTATGTACCAGGCAAAGCTCTTAAGTCTCTCATTCTTATTAGTGTGACTTTGTGTAGTAGGTGTCCAGAGGCGCAGTACTGAGAGGGGTTCAGCAGCAGGCCAATTTTAGCCCAAGCTTGAGTTCCTCTGGGGCCACCTGTTAAGATTCAGCAAGCAATTCACAGATGCTGTGCTTATAGTTGCCTCAAAAGACCACACAGAAACCAAGGACAGCTGCCCCCAGTGTGAGTCTAGACACTGCTCAGCAAGGAGCACCGGACTTGCTGAGGACATACCTAGATGTAACTTGGGTGGGGCCATGAGTTGGGGGAGGAGGAGTTTCAGGGAATCCTCTGGGCAGAGTGACCTCTGTTATCCAGGTTGATGACATCTCAGCTTTGGTGACTCTTTGTCCGCACACTGGGAGAGGGGAGGGCTCAACAGAGGAACAATGGATACCACCAGCACTTCTGCCCGGGAGAGAACCTCACTTCTGGCCCTCACTCCAACAATTCAGTGTTCCCCTCTTAGTTCTTGGTGACCCCCATGTAGCCCACTGGGTGCTGGTGCTCAGAGCAAGCGGGTCTGTCACCATGAAAGTTTGCTTGCAGACATGGCCCCTTTAAGAAGGTGTCTGCAGCTACTAGCTCTCGCTGCTGTAGCCTCTGTCCCACTCAGCTGCTCAGACTGGGCATCTTCACATCTTTGCCTCCTACCTTCTATCATTGCAAGTTGATTAATTATTTTTCACCCTAGTTGTAGTGCTTCCATCATCTAAATCCCAGGTGACTTTCTTTGCTGTTTGCTCCATGTTTGTGTCACAACTTTGATGTGGTCACAAGAGGGATGAACAAAGCCTCTATCATCTACGCCATTTTTTCCCAGAAGCGCCTGGCCCTGATAGTTTTATTGGTGATTTCTATTGAACTTTTAAGGAAGAAATAATACCTTGTTAACATAAATTATTTTAGGGAATAAAGAAGGGAAACACTTCCAAACTTGTTTAATAAGTGTATTATAACTCTGGTAATAAAAACCTGATAAAGATGTCGCAGACAACATGAATGTCTATGTAGAGAATCTTATGGCTTCTTTTAAAAAAATGTTATTAGAACTAATAAATTAGTTTAATAAGGTTGCTGATTTCAAGATCAATATGCAAATATCAATTGTATATTTGAAGATTAGAAATGTTGAAGCAAAACTTATCTGTTCACAGGTGATATAATTGTTTACATAAAAAAATCCTAAAGAATCTACAAAACAATTATTAGAGCAAATAACTGAATTTAGTAAGTTGCGGGAGACAGGGTCAATATAGAATTATCATTTTTATTGCTATCTTTTAGCAGCTAATGACTAGAATATACATTTCCTTTATAATAGTGCCAAAAATGTTAAGTATATAGATAAATTTAAGAAAAGATGTATACTAAAACTATTAAACATTGCTGAGAAGAGTTAAAGAAGACCTAAATCTAAATAAATATGCCATACCTCAAATGTATACTATGTTCAAGGATAGGCAGGCTGATTTTTAATATGTCTAATCTCTCCAAATTGAGCTACAGAGTCAGTCTACCCCAATCAGTATTTCAGCAGGTGTTTTTTTGTTTTTTTGTTTTTTTTCCCTGACAAATTGGCAGGCTGATTAAAAAATTTATATGGAAATGAAAAGGACCAAGAATGGTCAAAATAATCTTGAAAAAAAAAAATGAGAGGATTTGTAATACGTACTTTCAAGATTTAAAATGAAGCTACAGTAATAAAAAATATATATATAAAGGTATAATGATAGATCAGTAAAACAAAATAAAAAGTTCAGAAATAAGCCACTGTATATAAATTGTACCTCAAATAACGTAAAACCAATTTAAAAACCAATATTGTAAAGATAAAAATCTAGAAGGGAAGAGAATTTTCTCCTAAGAAAGGCATATATTTGCTTATGTAGAAGTTTTAAGAGTAAACTTATTAGGAGAGTAATCTTATTAGCCTCTACAATTGAATAACATATTTTAGCAGATTAACTGGGATGGAATGTTAGCTATGTTTGTGATTGAGGTGTTTTGTTTAGATGATGCAGGTGTCCTGCATCTGAATCAACTGCTGCAGGTTATGTTGTGTTATATCTTTGCTTAAAGACAAGCCTGTGGTGTGGTTGAGAAGTGAAAATACTTAGATGTAGATTTGGATAGGAAGCTTAGAAGACAAGGACTGGACTGTGATCACCTTAGTGGAAAAAGTAGCAAAGGAAGCAAAGTGTATTTGCGAACCTTTTAATTCTGTGAAGGTTCAGTTTCTGTGGGATCTGAAGCAGACTGATTATTGCAATTTATAAACCCTATTATTAGCAATACAGATACTGAATTCTAGGATGCAGGTAGTGGGAGAGTTGAATGAATACTGGGTTAAGTCCCATTTCTTTCATTTACTTATTCCTAGCTTTACCACTGGCTAGCTGTGACTCTTGGGCAAGTTGTTTAACTTTCTGACCACTTGTGAATTATAGATTTGCACTAAAGATTAAGAGCTTTTTTAGTTCTGAAATTCTGTGAATATACAAATCTAAGAATTCTCACTTACATTGTACATTTTCACAAAGATGTCTGAGAGCTTTTCTCTGTTGTCTCTTTGGCAGATTGCAGTCCTTTGGCAGAAATGGAACCTGATCAAAATCTGTTTTTCTAACTTAGTTGCATCTTAGCGTCTATGCTCTGTGACAGTTAACAGATGGTCAGAAAATGTTTTCCCACATACTTGAAGCTGAATAAATAGTAGGCTTTCATTGACCTTTTCAACCACTCTTGGACTCATTGATATCATCCTTAACTGGGAACACAAATGTTGAATAGAGTTTGTGCCAGGGACTGTGGGGTAGTTTCAGATCAAATCTTAGATCAGTGATTTCCCTGGTTGAGCAATCCTCCACCAATTTCCTCCACAATGTCTGGCCCCATGGATCACCTTTTTACTTACTCTTTGTTATTACTATAAAATATGGACAGATTTAGTTAAATTCTTACTGCCTTTTCTGAGAAAGTAATGAGGTGATATCCATTTTTTGTTGAATCCTAAAAGTAAATTGATAAATGGAAAAGCACATACATGTATCATTATTATTCTTTTGGAAGAATAGCCCTTGGTGTTCCGGCAGACCTGCATATACCATTAGCAGTCCTTAGTGTACTTGAAGAATTATTGTTTGTTCAGCTTTTGATGGTTATTTGCATATTTGATCATAGAGCTGATGGCACAGTACCCTGTGTGGTCTTATTAGTGTCTTGGTAGAGATTGGACATTAACTGCTGAAATGGTGGTGAAATAGCCCTGGGCATACTTAAGAAAGATTTTGTTAATCTGATTGGGTTGGTAAAGTTCAGAAACGTTTTTTGATGGAGTTACACTATAACTTTACCCACCAAAGTTTAGATTTATTCTTCTTACAGAGGTTAAGTGGTCCATGGTAAAGAGGGAAGGGAAAAATGTTTTCTAGCTGTTTCTGAGACAGCTTATAAATCCATTCTGTGCCAGGTATGTTTTGGAGGAACGCAATATTAAGAGAAGATGTTAGTAGAAACAAGACGGTGCAGTGAAGCATGCCTGGGTTCATACTCTGCCTCTGTCTCTTCCTGCCCTGTCACCTTGGGCAAATTACTTCACATCTGAACCTCACGCTCTTTCAAATGGGGGAAAATGAAGTATTGTGAAGACTAACTGAGACAAAAGTTTAAGTTTTTTAGTTTAATGCCTGATACAAAAGTAAAATGTCATTATCATTAGTAGTCTGGTTCTGCTAATCCAGGTCAGAAAATGAAGCTTTCCTTGACTTGTGGTGTGCAAAATAAATTATGTTTTAAAATGACTTGTAGTTGACCAAAGGACATTGATCTGGCCCAGCCTATAGGATAAAAAGACAAAATTATTTTAAGCTGAGTGTCCATTAACATACTCAGAGGTGGCCTAGCAAAAGATGTTAAATCAGACAGAATAAAAATGTCTGGGAAATAAATTAAGAGGGATTATGTGACTAGATAGAGGCTGAATCAAGTAATCTCTGTAGAGAGATTCTCTAGTCTGATAGTCAAAAAATTATCTAATAAAATGAAGTTTATTCTCTTGCTTTTTGTTCTGTGCCTTTCCCGGAAATATAAATGGTCACCTTTCACTGGAAGCCTCATTAGCTCTGGGGCGGGAAGACAGGTTTTGTGCTTTTCCCGTTGTTTCTCTGTTTTAGTACTGTTGATGAGGGTAGCGTGCCAATTGGCTGATGAGCAGCCCTCACTGAGGTTAGTCTCCAGTCCTGGCTGGCTGGTGTTCACACAGTGCATCATTCTCAAGACAATCAGAAATGTTAGTCCACCTGGTTATTGTCAGAACTGCCCTAGAGAAGTCAGTGCTGTCATTTGCCAGTTGTCATGCCTACAGAGTTCATAGAACTGTGCCAAATGCCAACTATGGGCCTGTTTTCTGTTGGTTGGCCTGGCCTTTGCAAGCTTGGTTTTGACTGGCTCCATTGATAATTTTATTTCTTATCCTCCGTTGTTCTTTTGTGACCCATTAGTACTAGAGAGACAAGGGATGAAATCTGTGTCTTGAGTCAGAGTGGTATATAATGGGTAGGATTTCTGGGGGAACATTAATTCAGTTTTAACTTTGTTCATATTTCAATTTCTAGATACCCAGGTTAAAAGGATAGAAATAAGTATCCTGGGAATAGAGGATGCTACATTGAGGTAGAAAGGTAGATCTGAAGTGTTGTCTCTTGAAGAAAACCTGAGTCCTAGGATAATAATCTAAGCCTCCTAAACATTTTTTTAAAATTGACATACAATAGTATATTAGTTTTTGTTATACAATGTAATGATTTGACATTTGTATACTTTGTGAAATGAGCACCTAAACATTTTCTTTTTTAAAAGATAATAATTTAAGCATTTTCTTAAAGGAGAGAATAGTGGAATCCAGAAATAACAATGATTACAATTTATTTATTGAACATTTAATAAATGCCAGGTATTTAATTCATGTTATTTAGCTCTTTAATCTCAGCAGCTCTGTGATGTTTGTTGAATAGTTTGCCTAAAGTCACAGCATTAGTAAGTGAGAGAGCCTGGTTTTGAGTCCAAGTCTAAAGCCTGTGCTCTTAACCACTGAGCCATAATAAGAATAGAAGTTGAAAAGTTTGTTTCTGAAGAATGGATTTATGCATCTCTTTTCCATCTGCAGCCTCTATTTTCTTTTCTTTGAATTATTTTAGCTGGTTAACTGAAACCTCAGATTAAACCATTTTCAAACTTTAGAAAACAGAAGAAATTACCTTGAGTTTGTTAAAAAATTCAGATTCTTTACCCTTTCCCATTGTGATTCAGTGTATCTGGTATGGTCCAATGATCTGCAGGTTAAGAGAAACATACCAAAGTGATTCCACCCATGTGATCAGAGGAGAGTAGTTTGAGACACATTGCCTTAAATTCTGGCAAGATTAAGATAAAATGTAACACAATCACATACTTTTTTTTTCAAGTCTTCTAAATGACATTCATTTTATATGGAGCTGTAAAGAGAGTTAGATTTTTCATAGAATACAATGTAGACATTAAATTTATGGTACCTATTTAGTATAATCACTGCAAATGTTAGTGCTAAGAAATGGTATTGTTTCATTTTATTTGAAGTATGCTCCTCTTTTTTTCAGAGGAACATACTTGAAAAGGTTCCTGTCACTTTCTTTTCTTTAAAATGTCTTTTTATCATAAAATAGTTTGTGGTAGTGAGTCTCAGTTTTTTCCCTGCTCTTGCTTATTAAAGGGCTTCTTACTTCCATCTCTGACAGTGTCTCATTCCTGCCATGATTTTCAGCTAAGGTAGAGAGAATCATGTGGGAGGACAGGAAGAACTAATTTTATGTCTTCAGATATTATTTTTAAGACTAATGCTTCTGGAGGATGCCTTGCCCCAATTTCTGAGCTGATGTGGCTTTCCTGAATACCTAACAATAGAAGAAGAGTCACTGGGAAGAAATCATAATTGTAATATTTAAATATTCAAGGGGCTTGAAAAAGAAGCCTGCCCGTACCTAGTGATTACGAATAATGTTGAGTTCTGTTTTCTGCTTCCCTTTTCTTTCCTCAGAACTATGTGTCCTCCACATTCCTTAGGGGCATGCACTATATCTTCTTTTACTTTCAGTTGTTGTTGTTTGATGTAAATGGAAGTGTTTAAAATGTTCTTTTTTTTCTTTAATACCTCAGTCCTGTTTCCTACTTGTAGGTAGCCATTCCTTGTAGGAAAAAAACTTTGCCTCTGTGGCAAGTTTTCAGAGGATTGTCTTTTTGATTCAGAGAATAAAATTGGTTAATACTCAGTAAATATTAATTTAAACTTATTTTTATCTATTAAAATGAGTAAAACTATATGTAAGTGTCTGGGATTTTATTTTACCCTATTTAGAAGCTAATAATTAGTCTCCTCCAGTTCATGGATATGGCAGAACACATGAGACTCCTGGATCAGAGACACAAGACTTAATTGCTCATGGCCCAGCATATAGCATAAACATATGTTTGTATCAGTTCCCTTTGCCCTCATCCCCAGGTCTCATGGGAGTGACATGAATGGGCCCAGATAGATACCTGCACATGTATTATAGGAATGGAACATTGAGCTTGGGGAATCCATTGCTTTTGGTAAGTGGTAAGCAAGCCTACTCTTTGTTCTGGAGTGGGACATTACTTCATTACTCGAAGCTGCTTTTTGTAACACAGTCCTGAGAAGTGGTCTGGATAAGGAGTGGTCAGGGTTGTGTGTTTTTGGCATACCCAGCAAGACCATGTAGCAGTGTTAGGTACCTCCTATGGCAGAGTACTCCCAACAGTAAGTGCATACAATAAGTAATTGACAGGAATCTTAGAAAGATTTATTATGAAATATTTGCCATTTAAAATGGTAAAAACAGTAGCATAATGAACAGCCATATAGTCACCCCTCAACTTGAGAAACTTCCTGTGGACCTCTCCCCTTGTCCCACAGGTAAACACTTTCCTGATTTGTTATCATGCCAGTGCATTCCCTCTGTATCCCTTATTGTCATAGTATTGTTTTGCATGTTTATAAACTTTTACATTTTTTTGATATCATTTAAAAAATTGTTAAAGAGCCTTTTTGCATAGATTTACCATTCTAGACATTATAGAAAAAAAAATTTAAAGATAAAACTCTTGCATGTCATGATCTTATGGTTCAACGAAAACCAAAAACATTAAATACACAGTATAGTATAAGGAAAGGATATGGGTGAAAAATAAAAATTGGTAAGCAATATATAATTCTAAAGTCAATTATTAGCATCTAGTATATATAAGAGCTAAGTATAGTTATGGGTGGAGGGCAAGATACAATTAATTATTGTGGTGAAAAATAGTGATTATGGGAGGCAGTGACAGTGATAATTACAAGGATGAGATTCATCTAGGCACTTTGTCATACAGGAGAGAGGGTTATGCTATGAGGAACTGGGATTATATTGATCCAGCCAAAAGAGATGAGAGAAGGAAGCTGGGAGTAGTTAGCCAGCAAGGCAGTTAGCTAAGAGGTATGTAGGCTCAGCATTCTGTTAGGTAACCATTTTAATAAAGAAGAATGGCTAAGACTAAGCCACTGATCTCAAAGGGTTTAACATCTAATTAATTGCACAGGGGTGGTTACACATGGGAGAATTAGAGAACATCCTAAGAACCTAAATGTTTAATGGAAGTTATAGCAGTTAGGGCCAGAAAGCCTTGGTGTGAAGTCTTGAGTTGGACTTGAATAGCAGATCATGATGAGGGTGCTCCAAGAAAGGGAGTGGGTGGTGAGAGCACATGAGCAAAGACTGGAGACAATGATTGTGAAACAGTCACAAGATTGAGAAAACTGAAGACTGGCCTGTGTGACTTGTTTATGTCCAGGCCACTTGACCTATAGAGTTTTCCATAGTCTCTGTTTTGCTAATTGTGTACTTACGGTGCTGTTCAGCAGTTTTCCTTTCCTGTATTTCCTTCAAATTAGCAGCTAGACCCAATAGCATGATGAGATTCAGGTTCAATATCTTTGGCAAGACTGTGAATGGTTGTATGTTCTTTTATCACATCAAAGGTATGTATAAGGGTCTGCAGTTTCATTTTACCCTACTTACTAAGCTAATAATTAGCCTGTTAATGTTTCATTTTCTAACTTCATAGAGCTCCCTCTTCTGTTGTTTCAAGTATTGTTAAAAAATATATAATGGCTTGCTTTCTGAGATATCTTGGTCTGCTCCCCCACTCCCCACTTTAATTGGACTCTTTTTTTTGTTTCTGTTATCCCTGTCTTGCTCAGTTTAGATTCCTCTCCCAGCAGTTTCTTCTTAGTATGGGGGCACTGTTTTTGGGAAGGAGCCTTGTTTAGTTTTAAAAATTTATAGGGCTAGACTACTCCAGCTCCTTTGGGCCTTACTGGGAACCTCTTGCAATGGATAGAATCCCTCCAGTTTCAGTTGCTATTCTCAAAATGGCTCACATTGTTTTTCACTTAGCACTTGGTTATCCTGTTCTCTGATCTGTCAGATGCCCTATTGCCTCCCTCTATGTTCATTTGCACAGCTGCTTGCGCACTCAGGTCTTGTGGCTATTGATGTTTTCTCCCCTCCTGCTTATATATGGGGGGTTATAAAATGCTTTATCTTCCAGTTTTGTTTTAAATGTTATCAATGGGCTTTTTGTGTTGCTGTCTAGTTGCTCTGTCTTTTTACGTAGGGATTTAGAAATATCAAAAAGCTGTATTGCCATTGCTGCAGCCATTTCCTCAGAATCCGTATTGTAGGTTCTTGAGTAGAAAGATGACATAATCATGGGAATTATGTTAGGTCTCACCTAACATCTTACATGGCAGAGACACAGTATGGTCATTAGATAACATTTGTTATTTGACGTTCTCTTTTCTCTAAATTCGGAAATGTTATTGTCCCTAATGCCTGTTTAGAAGAGTCCTATGGAAATTATAGTTTCTTATCATTACTCTTTTCAGGTTCACTAAGAATCTTTCCCCAGACAAAATCAACTTGAGCACCCTGAAAGGGGAGGGTCAGCTTACCAACCTGGAGCTGGATGAAGAGGTTCTACAGAATGTGCTGGAGCTGCCCACTTGGTTAGCTATCACTCGGGTCTACTGCAATAGGGCCTCCATCCGGGTGAGAATGGGGGTCAGAGGGCTGTTGTTTTCTTTGGCCGGCCGGCCTGCTTTCCACAGCTCTGAATCTTTGCTTTCCTCTTTCAGATCCAGTGGACAAAGTTGAAGACACACCCAATTTGCTTGGTATTGGCATTTCTTGATTGCAAGCAATCGAATAGGGATGGCTGGGGTAGGGTTTTAAAAGATCTGAGAGAAGATGGGGAGGATTCCTGATAGGCTGTCCCTTTTGGGAGTAGTGAATGCTTCTGTGTGGCCTGTGAGTTCTCTGTCAGACAGAATGACTATTGTCTGGACTTATTCTGGAACTGCTGGACAGTATAGGAATTAAGAAGGACACACAAGGCCCAGGAGTCCCGAGTTTGTTTTGTTTTCTTTTGTTGTTTTTTATGACAAGTTTTGCTGCCCACATACTACTTTTAGATTTCCCTATTTTCTCTTAGGAACCTGACAGAGGAAAAATTAGAGGTTTCATTCATGTGGACTGTTGGAGTGATTATCAGCTGAAAGCTATTCAGGAACTGATTGATGCATATCTTTATCCCAAAGACTAGAATCTCCAGGAACAGTAATATCTCTGTAGCTTGGATTTATGTTTTAGTTTTCTGCTGTGAGCTAATCCCATACTTGTCATGGAGTTCGGCCGCTATTGGAAATGGAAGGAGAAAAGTGAGATCTCTCCTTGTAGCTCAGTTTGTTCGTTCATTCATTCAATAAATATTGTCTTCCCACTGTAGTCAACTAGTCCCTGGAGAACAAAGATGAATAAGATAGTCTGTGCTATGTGGATTTTTATACAGATGCTTAGTTCTTCATGGCTTTTATTTCAGTGTCTGGATAAGGTAGAGGTGGAGATGAAGACATGTGAGGAGCCTCGGCCTCCCAATGGACAGTCTCCCATTGCTCTCGCTGCAGGACAGAGGTTAGTTGGAAACATTAACTGTTCCAGATCACCCTTTAGTTAAAAAATAAAAACTTTATTATGGAAAATTTAAAACATACACTAAAGTAGAGAGAATAGTATAATGAACCCCCATGCATCCAAGATCTAACTTCAATAGTTATCAATATTTTACCAATTTTCCCCATCTTTCTTTTACCACTTTGTGGGTATGTGTGTGTTTGTGTTTTAGTACTTGGAAGCAAATCCCTGACCATATAATTCCACCTGTAAATATTTCTGTATTATGTATCGTTAACAAAGACTGGGAAGAAAGAAGAAAAAGACCCTTGTAATACTATTATCACGATTAATATAATTAACAGCAATTTCTCTTAATATTATCTAATATGAATTTCATATTCAGTTTTCCTGAATTGTTTCTAAAATATTTTTTACACTAGTGTGGATCAGAAGAGCTCTATACATTAAGTGATATGAGTTTTAAAGCTTTTTAATTCTAACCCTCCCACACACTTTTAAATATACCATTTATTTGTAGAAACTGGATTGTTTTTTCCTAAAGAGTTTCCTACATTCTATATTTTCGGCTGATTATTTCTTCAAACTGTTATTTAAAATGTTTCTCATTTAATCTGGTAGTTAGATTTAAAGTTTTGATTTGATTTAATTTTTTTTTATAATAATATTTCAGAAATGGTACTATGTATTTCCTATTGTAACATATCTGGAGGCACCTAATGTCACTGTGGTTAAGATTAATTAGTGGATGCAAATGATGTTGGCCTTATTTGTCCATTATGATAAGATCCTCACCTACTTTCCACCGCATAGTTTAAGGACCATTGATGATTCTTGTCTAGATCCTTTATTTCATTGTGAGATACAAAATAGGGATTTTATAACTATTTTCTTCTTATTGCATTTATTAGCTATGGTCCATAAAGAATGTTCTTTTACCAACTCTTTGATTATCCTGAATTATAGTTTGTACAGGAATGTCAGGATAAATGCTAGATTATTTACCTTTATCACATTTAAGAATCATGTACACCTAAACTTGATACAATGTTATCTATAATTATATCTCAATAGAAAAAGAATTATGACTTGACACCCTCATAATCTCCAGAGAATTATTTTAGGTGGGGGAGGAAGAAGGAGGCTTATTGTTTTGAATTCATGGATTTTTTTTTACAGCTTTATTAGAGTAAAATGGACATAAAATAGACGGCACATCTATAAAGTATACAGTGTGATAAGTTTTGGCGTTTGCATATACCCATGAAACCATCAGCACAATCAAGATAACGAACATATCTGCCACCCTTATACATATTGTTGTTCTTTGTATCCTCTCCCTTCCCTTTCCCACCCCATCTTATCCCCAGACAAACATTGGTTCCCTGTTACTATAGATTAGTTTGCATTTTCTATAATTTTATATAAATGAAATTATATAGTAGGTACTTTTTTTTGGTCTGATTTCTTTTATTCAGCATAATTTTGAGATTCATCCATGTTGTTGTTAAGTTATCAATAGTGCATTCCCATTATTACTGAGTAATAATATTTCAATTTATTTATCCATTCACTTGTTGATGGACTTTTCTTTCCAGTTTTGACTACTGTGAATAATGCTGCTATGAATATTTATATACAAGTTTTTGTGTGGTTATGTGCTTTTATTTTTCTTGGGTAAACACCTAGGAATGGAGTAGTTGGGTGGTATGGTGGGTAAGGATTTAACTTTTTCAGAAACGGTCAAACTTTTCCAGAATGGCTTACTATTTTACATTCTTTTTACATACTTTCACATTTTACATTTTTTATGTCTTATGTTTACATTTACTTTTTTTGTTTTTGTTTTTAATTTACATTTACTTTTTAAATATGTTTGTTGTATGTCATACTTTTACAGTCATTATTCTTTTTGGTGTTCAGATATCCCCATCTTTGGCCAGTGAGAACCTTTCAAAGTCACTTCCTGAGTCCTTTGGACAAGACCCTAGTAATTGTCCTGCTTTTAGACAGAACAAGATGTTTTAGGCTTCTCTTTACATCCTTACCTCAGACCTGGAATCAAATAAGGAATCAGGGCTCCTTGGTGAGAAATATTATTTAGAGACTGCAGTCTGGGCAAAATGGTATTCATTGAGTTATCATTGTTTTAAAGGCTTTTCAGTGTTTAGTTCTAGGGAAAAGGTATTTTTAAGAAAGAGAAAAATAAATTATGATGATATCCTGATATTTCTCAATTTAAAAAAGAGGATTTCGAGTTAACTTTTTAGATTTAATATTTGTATTTTTTATTCATATGCTTAATCTTGCTTCCTAACAACAATAATATAGTAATAAATGACTTACCTTTTTGATAATTTCAAAAAAATAACAAAACTAATATTATAACTATCAATAAAGCTACTGAATGCAGTATATTTCTATGTGTATGTATATGTTTTAACTTTTTGATATATCCCATTAGGAATGTGTGTTCAAAATACTGTGTTTTAAAGTCACTTGAAGTCATTCTTCATATGTTTGGGTATTAATTTGATGTACAGAGAGGTTCATTTTTTTTTTTTTTCCTAAGGACAATTTTTTATTGCAGTTTTAGTTTCACAGTAATATTAAGAGGAAGGTATGGAGATTTCCCATGTATCCTTGCCCCCATACATGCATAGCCTCCCCCATTATCAACATCCTCCACCAGAGTGGTACATTTGTTAACAATTGATTAACCTATATTAACATGTCATAATCACTCAAAGTCCATAGTTTACATTAAGATTCACTCCTGTTGGTACATTTTGTGTATCCATCATACAGTATCATACAGTGTATTTTCATTGTCCTAAAAATCCTCTGTGCTCCACCTATTTGACTCTCTCCCAACCCTTAACCCTTGGCAATCAGTGGTCTTTTTACTGTCTCCTTAGCTTTTTCTTTTCCAGAATGTTATATAGTTGGAATCATACAATGATTCTGTCATTTTAGAATGGCTTCTTTCACTTAGTAATATGCGTTTAAGGTTCCTTCATGTCTTTTCATGTTATTTCCTCCATGTCATTTCTTTTTAGTGCTACAGTATATTCAATTGTCTGGGTGTACCACAGTTTATTTATCCATTTACCTTCTGAAGGGCATCTTGGTTGCTTCCAGATTTTGGCAGTTATGACTAACGCTGCTATTAATGTCTACGTGCAAGTTTTCGTGTGGACATAAGTTTTCATCTCCTTTGGGTGAATATGAAGGAGCGTGATTGCTAGTTTGTATGATAAAAGTATGTTTACGTTAGAAAGAAACCGCTAAAAGTGTCTTCCAAAGTGGCTTTATAATTTTCCATTCCTGCCAAAGCTTAGTGAGAGTTCCTGCTGCTTCACATCCTCCTTAGCACTTGATGTTGTCAGTGTTCTGGATTTTTGCTATTCTAAAAGGTGTGTAGTAGAATCTTGTTTTGATTTGCATTTCCCTGATGACATATGATGTAGAAAATCTTTTCATATGCCTCTTTGCCACTTTTGTATCTTTAATAATGTGTCTATTAAGGTCTTTGGACTATTTTCTAATTGGGTTGTTTGTTTTCTTATTGAGTTTTAGAGTTCTTTGTATATTTTGGATAAAAGTCTTATCAGATGTATCTTTTGCCAGTATTTTTTCCCAGTCTGTGGCCTGTCTTCTCATTCTCTGTCTTTTGCAGAACTGAAGTTTTTAATTTAATGAAGTCCAGCTTATCCATTCTTGCTTTCATGGATCATGTCTTTGGTGGTGTTGTATCTAAAACTGCATCACCATCTAGGTTTTCTCCTATGTTATCTTCCAGGAGTTTTATATCAGTTTGTTTTTAATTTTTAAATTGTTTTTAAATTTATTTTTTTAACTGTGTAAAATTACATAGTTCCAAAGTTAAAACTATAAAACATGTATTACAAATAATCTTCTACTCCGTGAGTGCATTGTCACTCTTAATGTTATTTTCTTGTTTAACAGAAATTATTAATTCTAATGTGGTCTAGTATATCTATTTTTCTTTTTATGGTTGGTACTTTTTGTGTCTTGTTTAAGGAATCTTTTCCTATCTTAAGTCATGAAAATATTCTGTTTTCTTCTAAAAGCTTTGTTATTTGATCTTTCACTTTTAGATCTCAGTATTCTTGAAACTGATTTTTTTTTGGTTTAATTAAGATAGGGATTAATATTATTTTTGCTCTCTATAGATAGCCTCAAATTGACTGTGCACTGTTATTGAAAAAATCATCTTTCTCTACTACACTGTCACCTTTGTCTTTTTTTTTTTTTTCAACTAAGTTTATTGGGGGGAACATTGGTTAATACAATTATATAATTTTTAGGTGTACATTATCATTTGACTTCTGTATATTCTATTGTGTGATTACCACCCAAAGTCCTATTTCCTTCAGCTACCATACATTTGACCCCCTTTACCCACTTGTCACCTTTGTCTTAAATCAAGTGATTCCCAGTATAGTTTTGATTTTTGAGTGAGGTTGAACATCATTTTTGTTTAATATCTGTTTACATTTATTTTTCTATGAACTGTCCAACTTTGTCCTATTTTTATTGGGCTGTTGGTCTTTTTTCTTCTCAATTTTGAAGCTCTTTATACATTAGAGATATTAGCTATTTATGACATAAATTACAAATGTACATCTATAGTTGGCCCTTGAACAACATGGGTTTGAACTGTACAGGTCCACTTATACAAAGATTTTTTTCAATAAATATGTACAATACTGTAAATGTGTTTTCTTTTCCTTATTTTATTAATAATATTTCTTTCTCTAGCTTACCTTATTATAAGAATACAGTATATAATACACATAACATACAAAATATGTGTTAATCAACTGTTTGTTATTGGTAAGGCTTCCAGTAATGTAAAGCTCTTAGTTAAGTTTCTAGAGAGTCAAAAGTTTTATGTGGATTTTTGACTGTGGGGGGATGGGGTAAGTGCCCCTAACTTCCTCATTATTCAGGGGTCAACTTTATATATATATATGTTTGTATTAGTTTTAAATTTCAAGACCTTTTTGTTTGTTGTAATAGAATTGATTTCATCTGTATGTCAGGAATGTCTTTGTTTTCCATATCCAGAAGTACTTCAAGATGGCCTTCATTCTTCCTTGCCATTTCTGGCCTCTCACTTTGAAAGTGTAGTTGTGGTCTTTGTGATATATTTGATAGGGTAAAGGTGCGACTGTCCTTGATTAGATTTCACAGTATTATACCGCTTGCTCACCTAGTTGTACTTCTTTCCTCTTTTCACTACTTTTGCGGAGTATGCACTGTCTTTGAAGATTTCATGAAAACCTGGTATTTCCTCCCTGTAGTTATACCTTCCCTCACAGAATATGTTCAGATATTTATTCAGGTAGTTTGTGGACTATAAAAAGATTTTTTAATTTATTCTTTGTAACAGGAGGAAGATTGTTTCCAGGTAAATTCTTTTCCTTTTATTTCATTCTTTTTTTAAAAAGAAAATCCCATTAAAAAGAATACTGTGTCATCATCATAAATTTCTTTTAGAAATTTAAAAAATGTAAGAAAATAGAAATGAGAGGAGAAATGAAAAAAGTCATTCACTTTTCTAGCACCCAAAGATGGGCATTGTTAATAGTCTTGTCTGATGTCTACCAGTGTAAAGAGTATGTATGGTCTCACATGGTCCCGAACATTGGTCTCATTTGTTGTAGTGAATATGGCTTTGCCGAGAAGGTGGTGGAAGGGATGTTCATCATCGTCAATTCCATCACCATCAAGATTCACTCCAAGGCCTTCCATGCTTCTTTTGAATTGTGGCAGCTCCAGGGTTATAGTGTCAACCCCAACTGGCAACAGAGCGACCTCCGCCTCACCCGCATCACCGACCCCCACCGAGGAGAGGTGACAGCTGTAGCATTGCAAGAGGAAAGAATGGCGGGCGGGGGCGGGGATTGTATAGAGTAGGATTAATCCTTAAAGGTTATTATTCCTCCTTGGGGGATTTCCTCAAATGATCCCCTATTCCTGGGAACCCAAGAATCCCTTCTGTCCAGTGTTATTACTACATCCTTTCCTCAGTTATGGATCTCTGATCAACTGCCTTCTATTGGTAGAATTCCAGCTGAGAATGGTGGGAGTCTCTGCCTTGCCAGTCTCCCTTGGACTTCTGGCCTCTTGGTTAATTTAATACACAGAATTAAGGGATTTTACTCTCTCTCCTTCTAGGTTTTAACATTTAAGGAAATAACTTGGCAAACACTTCGTATTGAGGCAGATGCTACAGACAACGGTGATCAGGACCTGGTCACCACCCCACTGAGGCTTATTACCAACCAAGGCAGGATCCAAATAGCCCTCAAGAGAAGAGTGAGTGTGTTCTTTGTCTTCATGAAAAATTCCATCTTCCATCTTTCTAGACAGCCTGGGAGTTGGCATATTCTCTTTTAAAAATGTTATTGGCCCCTGCAATGACAGTTGAAAAGGGAGGACCTGCAATTCAGTGTTGTACAGTATCCACTAATAAGAGAAGATTTCCACCTCTCTGTCATCTTAATTTTGACAACCACCATTTTTACCCATATATAGGGACACTGACATAAGCACCTGGCAATTTTCTGTTCCCGTTTTAGTAGTTTTAGGAAACTGACTCTCCAAAATGCTCGATACTTTCCTTTCATGGACTGGCGATTGAACAGCCATCTCTGATAGTCACTTGGAGGAGATAGTCACTTTGAGGAGATAGTCACTTTGAGGAGCTGAAATGATACAAGATGTTGAACCTGTGTTCTGTGTGGCCCCTTCAGACCAAAGATTGCAACGTCGTAGCCTCCAAGCTGATGTTCCTTTTAGATGACCTGCTCTGGGTGCTGACTGACTCTCAGCTCAAGGCTATGATGAAGTATGCAGAATCATTGAGCGAGGCCATGGAAAAGTCAGCCCAGCAGAGAAAGAGCCTGGCACCCGAACCTGTACAGGTTAGAGGCAAAATAGATTCCCTTGGTGGAGCTGGGGAGATGGTAGGCCAGACCTGATTCATATCAACATTGTTGAGTCTAGACTTTGTTTGGCTTATTTGGGGGACTTGTCATTTACTTCTGGATGGGCATAGGCTTTGCTTGGGCCTCTGATTTATTTATTTATTCTGTTCATTGGGTGCCTCCTGTATGTTAGATATATAGTGCTAGCCACTGGAGAGGAAAAGTAGAATAAACCTTTTGTCCCTGTCCTTGGAATACACCATTTTGAAATATGGACCATAAACAAGTTCTTACAATGTGATGTGATAACTGCTGTGAACATTATGCTATGAGAGCACAAGGACAAGGCATCTAACTACCCAGGCTGAAAGAGGGCATTTAGGGAAGACTTCCTGAAGAGATATTTTTAGCATCTATCAGTTAGCTAAGTCCTGGGGAATAAGAGCTTGGAGGGTAATTCAAACCTCAGAACAGAATTCTGACAGTTACAAGACTAATTAAGGTTTTCGAATTTGGGTTATTTAGATGGAACAGACCTAAGTATGTTGCCAGGTAAACAGTTATGAGAGGGGAAGGAGCATCTTGCTAAGTTATGATTTTCTTCAGGCTGGACTAAAGCTTTGGACAAAGAAGGCTGTCAGGGTCCGGACTTCTTGTTTTTCTCTCTTTCACATGTAGGTCACTCCACCTGCTCCCAGTGCCCAGCAGTCCTGGGCCCAGGCATTTGGTGGCAGCCAGGGCAGCAGCAGCAATAGCAGCAACCGCCTCAGCCAGTACTTTGAGAACTTTGATGTGAAAGAGTCCTCCTACCATCTGCTCATCTCCCGCCTGGACCTGCACATATGTGATGATAGCCAGTCCCGAGAGCCAGGTACCCTGTGAGGCCTGAGCCTTGGCTGCGTGGTGTATCACTGCCTTCAGCTCTGGGCAAAGCTTGGGGAGGAAGGCTCTTTTCCAGAGACACTGTGGAGTACTTTGATTGACTTCCCTTAATCACAGACATTCCTTGAGCCTCAGCCTTCCTGTGGTAGCTCTCTTTCTGTTAGTATAAGTAGTGCTCCTCAGCCTTTAGGGTGTGACAGAACCATCTGTAAACTTAATACAATATAGATGCTGGTGCTCTTCCTAGACCCACTTAAATCAGAATCTTCAGGGGTAGAGCCCAAGCAATGCACACTTTTTTTTTCTCCTAATGTCCCTTGGGCAATGCTGACCACTGGTGTAAGCATTAGGAAAGTAAATTCAACTATAGGAAACCTCAGAATTTTCAGATTTTTGAGTCAGTTTAGGTAATTATTATGTGTACATGTATTCTTCCCAAGCAAGGAGTGTTCTTGCTTGCTTAAGCTGTGTTCTTGTCTTGCTTTTATGTTCATTAGAGCAATTAGTATTATATACACATATATATTTATTCAGGATGAAGAAGTAATTGACTCATTTCTTCATAAACCTTGGAGAAATCACTTAACTACTCGCTTAACTTCTTTGAGTTTCTTAATTTGTAAACCTGAGTTAAATTATATCTTGTTTACCTCACAGATTGTTGTCAGGCTCAAATGAGATAATACTCTGAATTTCGAGGACTTTAGTTATGGGCAGATATTAACTGTGCTGCCGAGTTCTTCAGTATTCTTCTATTTTCCCTCTGTACTTCCCTTTGCCATCAGTTCTTGGTTTTAGATGCTCTCATATGGTAAATTTGTCTCTTGTTGTCTTATCCTCTCTGAAGGTGATGTTTGCCTCTTAATGAGACATAGACTAATGTTCCTTGGGTGAACTTACCTTTTCTTTTCTTCCTGGGGCACCAAGCAGCATTACTGTTCTTGCTTGGCTATTCCTTGGTCTTGGGGTGACTTCACGCCCCCTATATTCCCACTCAGAGCTGAAAGAAGTAGTGACAGCATAAAGCTTGTTTTTATCACCACAGGAAATAAATTGTTCGCTGGTTTGCCACCTATTCATTTTGGAAGTTCTTTGTTAAAATAATTATTATTTTGTGTGGTTGTTTCTTCAAAGTGTTACCATAAAGGCTTTGTTTTTTTGTTTTTAATCCTTTCGGAAGTCTGTATTAAGAGTACATTGTTGAGAGTTTTATCCTTTTGCTTGATGAGGGATGTAGAACAGTATCCTTTTCACATGGCAGGGTCCTGTAATCTACACTGTGATGTGAATGACTGTAGCCTTACCTGTAGCTCCCATTTATTTATTAAACTAAATTAATCTAGTTGGTGGAATTTATGGAAGTTTAGGATGAGATATTTTTAGATGGGGGATCACTCCCAGCCTACTATACCCAGGTATACTGTATGATGCTAGAGGAGCAAGGAACAGGAAGAGTTCTTGTGACTGACTTTTCTCCTTGGATTTAGGGAGAAGGGAAGGGAGAACTAGGTGGTGCAGAAATGGCTTTAAGATTCTCTGGAGTTGTTCTGTTTAATAGGTAGCCACTAATGAAATGTTGGCTTATCTAAATTCAGATGTGTTGCAAGTGTAATATATACTCAGGATTTTTAAGACATAGTATAAAAATAGAGTGTAGAATACCTCGATAATTATTTTCATATTGATTACCTGTTAAAATGGCAATATTTAGGTATATTGGTTTAAATATATATTATTAAAATTAATTTCACTTTAAAAAAAAATTTTCTTCATGAAGCCACTAGAAAATTTAAACCTACTTATATGGCTCACATATTTCTATTGGGTAGAATTGCTTTACTAATCCGTTCAATATGGTAACCACTAGCCACATGTGGCTATTAAAATTAAAATTAAGCAAAATTAAATGAGTTCCTCATTTCCACCAGCCACATTTAAGGTACTCAGTATAATCTATAGACCATAGAAGATGTCCATCATCACAGAAAGTTCTTTTGGACAGTGTTGCTTAGAGACTCCTTGAAGGTTACATCTACCTTCTTTTTCATTAAGGGACACTGTAGCCTGGGTGTTGGGGCCCCTGGATAACATATCCTTTGGTATTAGAGGTGGAATTATTGGAAGTTGGGTGGCTGGGGATTACTTGGCTTGAGTCAGGGCAGCACTGTTTCTTAAAATCAAACTGGACCCTTGACATGAGTCTTGGCAATGATTTTAATTTGGATTTGACACCAAAAGCAAAGAAAACAAAAATAAACAAGTGGGACTATATCAAACTAAAAAGCTTCTGCACATCAAATGAAACCATCAACAAACAAAATGAAAAGGCAAATGAGAGAAAATATTTGTAAATCAGATATCTGAAAAGGGTAATATCCAAAAAAATAATACAACTCAATAGCATAAAAACAATCTAATTAAAAAATGGGCAGAGGATCTGAATAGACATTTTCCCAAAGAAGACATACAGATGGTACATGAAAAGATATTCAACATTACTAATTATCAGGCAAATGCAAATCAAAACCACAGTGAGATATCACCTCACACCTGTTAGAATGGCTGTTATCAAAAAGACAAGAAATAAAAAGGAAAAAAAATGGTGTATATAATAGAGGCTTTGTTCATCCCTCTGGTGACCAAATCAAAGTTGTGATGGATACAAGGAGCAGCAGCAGCAAGGAAAAATCACCTGAGATCTAGATGAACAAGCCATACAACTAAGGAGAAATCCAAGAAATCACTCTGGAACGGCAGGATGGGGCGAGGGCGCAGAGCTTCCCGGTCCCAAGTGGCTGAGTGAGACAGAGGCTGCGGCAACAGCAGACGCCTCTTAAGGGGGCTGTGACCGTGAGCAGACTTCCATGGTGACGGACCTACTCTCTCTCAACACCAGTGCCGATTCAGCTGCATGTAGGGGGCACCAGGGACTTACAGGGAGACGTTGTTGGAGTGAGGGCCGAGGCGAGACTCACTTTGTACAGAAGTGCTGTCAATATCCATTGTTCCCTGTTGAGTCCTACCCCCTCCCAGTGCACAGACTCAGTGCCACCATAGCTGTGACATCATCAAACTAGATGACAGAGGTTGCTCCGCCCAGAGGATTCCCTGAAACCCCACCTCCCCAACCCAAGCCACATGCAGGTGTATCCTTAGCAAGTCAGGTGCTCCTTGCTGAGCAATGCCAAGACTCAACACTGGTTGCAGCTGCCCTTGGTTTCTGGTGTGGCCTTTTGAGGCAACTATAAGCACAGCATCTGTGGATTGCTTGTTGAAGCTTACAGGTGGCCCCAGAGGGGCAGAGGCTGGGTTAAGTTTGGCCTGCCGCTGAACCCCTCTCAGGGCTGTGCCACTGGACACCTACTATACAAATCCACACTAATAAGACTGGAAGACTTAGGAGCTTTGCTTAGTACGCAGAAAGGCATTCAAAATGGGAAGGCAAAGAAGCAGAAACCATATGAGAAGAGAACAGAGATCCAGATATAATGGAGTCAAGTAATCTAACAGATATAGAGTTCAAAACACTGGTTATAAAGATGCTCGATGGACTTTTGGAAGTGTAGATAAATTCAGTGAGACCTTCAACAAAGAGATAAAAAACATAAAAATGGAAATGGAAATTATAAAAGGGAACCAGTCTGAAATGAACACATCTGAGATGAGAGGTATATTAAATGGAATAAACAGAGTGAATAAAGAAGAGGATCAAATAACCTATATAGAGGATGGGAAACCCAAGGACCCTCAATCAGAATGGCAAGAGATGAGATCTCAAGACTATAAAAATAATTTAAGGAGGATATGGGACACTATCAGGTATCCATCTGATCGGTGTAACTGAAGAAAATCAAGATGTTGAACAGCTGTTTGAAGAAATAATGATGGAAAACTTCCCTATCCTGGTGAAGGAAATGAACATAAAACCCTAGGAAGCTAAAAGGATTCCAAAGAGGCCCACACCAAGACACAATCATAAATAAAATGCCAAAGGTTAAATACAAAGAAGGAATATTAAAAGCAGCAAGAGGAAAACAGATAGTGATGTATAAGGGAACACCCATAAGATTGGCAGCTGATTTCTCAAAAGGAACTGTGCAGGACAGAAGGGCTTGGCATAAAATATTCGACAGGATGAAGACCCAGGATCTACAACCAAGAATACTTCATCCAGCAAAGCTATCATTTAGAGTTGAAGGACAGATAAAGAGCTTCCCAGACAAAAATAAGCTGAAGGAATTTATCACCATCAAGCCAGTATTACAGGAAATGTAGGAGGGACTTCTTTAAGAAGAAAAAACATGTATCAAAAACAGGAATAAAGAATGGTAACAACTACATTCCTATCAATAAGTACCTCAAATGGAAAAGAGTTAAGTGCTCCAACCAAAAGATAGAGTGGCTAAATAGATAAGAACACAAGACCCTTCCCTGCATATGAAAAGGAAGGGATGAAACACGATATTGCTTTGATGGACCTAGAAGGTAGTTAAGTCAGAGAAAGATAAACACTATATGATTGCAGTTATATGTGGAATCTAAGGAATAAAAAGAACAAAGTAATGAAAAATGGAGTCACAAATATTGGTGGACAATTTGGTGACAGACAGAGGGGAGGAGGTTCTGGGGGGCTGGGAGAATGAGGTGAAGGTTTAAAGAAGTACAAATTAGTAGCTGATGGATGGTCATGGGGATGGGGAGCATGGCATAGTGAATGCAGTTAGCATTAATACGTTGGCTAGGTGGAGGGTCAGGGGAGGGAGGGAGCAATTAGGATCATTTTATGAAATATATAGATGTCTAACCAATGTACTGTATACTTGAAACTAATTAAATTAAATAAATTTTTAAAAAACTGAAAAAAAAATAAAACAGTAAGTGTTGGTGAGGATGTGGAGAAAGGGAATCCCCTTGGGCACTGCAGGTGGGAATGTAGGTTGGTGTAGCCACTATAGAAAACAGTATGGACGTTCCTCAAAAAGTTAAAATAAAACTACCATATAATCCAGCATTTTCACTTCTGGGTATTTGTCTGAAGGAAATGAAAATACTCAAAAAGATAACCGTATCCCATGTTTGTTGCAATATTATTTATAGTAGCCAAAACATGGAAGCAGCCTAAATGTCTATTGATGGATGAATGGATAAAGACATAAACACACAGAGGTGTGTGTGTGTGTGTGTGTGTGTGTGTGTGTGTGTGTGTGCGCGCAATGGAAAATTATTCAGCCATGAAAAAGAAGGAAATCTTGCCATTTGGGACAGTGTAGGTGGACCTTAGGGCATTATGCTAAGTAAAATAAGTCAGAGAAAGACAGATACTGTCTGATCAGACTTATATGTGTAATCTAAAAAAACTAAACTTATATGTAGAGAGCACAGAATAGTGGTTGCCAGAAGCAGGGCTCAGGAGGGGGCAAAATGGATGAAGAGGTCAAAAGGTACAAACTTGTTATAAAATAAATAAGCCATGGAGATATAATGTGTAGCATGGTAACTATAGTTAATAATACTATATTTATAAGAAAATTGTTAAGAGAGTAGATCTTAAAAGTTCTCATAACAAGAAAAAAATGTGTAACAATGTGTGGTGATGGATGTTAACTAGACTTATGGTGATCATTCACAATATATACAGATATTGAATCATTATGGTGTATAATTGAAACAAATAAAATGTTATATGCCAATTACATCTCAAAAAAAAATAACTGGAGCATCTCACACTTCAGAGGCATCAAAGAAGAGGTCGATGGTTGATAGGGAAGTGTCACCTGTCTTTTTTTTAACTGTTTTTCATTAACAGAATAAGGCCTGTGAGCCCCAAACTTTGTCTCTATTTAGGCTAGGCTATTCTTTTCCAGCAGCCCATTGGAGAGTTTTAATTAGTCATTTATGTACAGTATCATTTGTCTCATATATAATTATGTGTTTATAATTAAATATGTTGGTGATTGGTAATTTGATTTCCTTTCTAGATTCTGTTTTAATATGCTCAGTTTGTGTAGTTTGTTGTTCTTTTAGCTCCAATTAACTCCAACAGAGCGTGGCTGTGAAACCCTCCGCCGTCATTAGTTTAGGTCATACATTTTTAACTGGGATGATATTACCCCCAAGCAGGTAAAAACTGACTCTTTCCTTTTAAACAGCTTCATTGAGATATAATTCACGTACCATAAAATTCACCCATTTAGAATATACAGCTCATTGTTTTTTAGTATGTTTAGTATGTTTAGGGTTCTGCAGTCATCACTACAACTTAATTTTAGAGCGTTTTTGTTCTCCCTAAAAGAATTCCTATATCCATTAGCTATCACTTTCCTAATTTGCAGCCCTAAGCAACCATTGATCTACTTTCTGTCTTTCAATGCCTATTTTGGGCATTGAAAATTGGTTCTTTGGTGGGGAGTTAAAAATCTTATATGTAATAATATTTTGCAGTCCTCCAAAGCTTAACCCTGTCTAACAAAATTTTATTCTTTAGTATTTAATTTCTCTTGTTGAATCTGCTTGGATGGATTTCACATGAGTAGCATTGATGTTGAGTTCATGAAACATACAGAAAATGTATGGAAAATCAGTACTACAAACTATGGTGAATAGAGGGCTGTGATTAGAGGACTTCCTCTCAAGCAGTTATTCGATATCAAAGTCTTATGGTGAGAGATGGCCTGCACATGCCCGTTGGCTGCCATTGGCTGCCTTGTCATTGTTGTTTATGTTTGATTTTAAGTAGTTTTGTGATTTGAACTTTGAAGATTCAATTAAAATAGTTTATATTTTATTCTAAAAATGTTATTCAACTCATCATTTAGTTAAATGCTAAAAAGAAAAAATATTGATAATATCTGAATGAATATGTAACAGCAAAAGGTTTTTTCCTTTTTTTTTCTTTTTTTTTCTTTTTTTAGGCGAGGCAACCTCACAGATTGCAAGGACCTTTTCGTTTTACAATCCCTTATTTTTTTTATTTTTAATGCCTATAGCACTTGGTCTTCCTAGGTGGTCTCCTGTCCAAGTACTAACCAGGCCTGACCCTGCTTAGCTTCTGAGATCAGACGGGATTGGCCTTGTTCAGGGTGGCATGGCCATAGACAGGTTATTTTTTCATATCAAAGAAAGGTTAAAAGTTGAGTTCACTAAATAGAATTTTAAGACATTAATTTAAAATTTTCAATTGTTTTGCTAAAAATAATTTTCAGTGATTAAAAATTTGTTTATATATATATAAATTGAAAATTTATATATGTAATTTTATAAATTATAATTTATATAAGTAATAAATTACATTAAAAATTACTCAGCAAATATAGTTATAAAGTTAAGTTAAATATTAGCTTTAAAGTTTTTAATTTAACTTTTAAAGGAACTATTTAGTCTTTCTTAACTTTGTATTGAATAAAATGAGTAGCTTTATATTTATTCTTTTTATGTACAAAGCACAGATAGACATATAGTACATAAGCAGATACATAGGAGTATATCTATGGTATTAACAATTTCATAGAGAAGGGGCAGTTAGGAAGAAAAATGTGTAAGAATGCTCCTTAGAGAGGGTCAGTATGAAAAAATATTGAGGAACAGACACACTGGTGTAGGTATATCTCTTGGTAGGATGTTGATTATTAGTCCAGAACTTGGGGTGGTGAGATCTAGATTGGATGGAAAAGACCCTCCTGATTATAGGTGTATCAGCTTATACCCAGAGGAACCTATGGTATTTTCCTTCACCCTAGTAAGGGATAGGGTGGAACTGCAGAACAGGATAGGTCAGGCAATACATATATGTAGAAGAGTAGTAGTCCCTACTCTTGTAGTTCTTAAGGGTCTAGTTGGAGAGATAAGATAGAAACATGGAAAATTCATTCATTCAGTAAGAATTTAATGTAAATTCAAGATAAACATAATACAATATTTGACTTATTACTGAAAGTTCCAATTTACAATTTTCTGTATTTTTATTTTATAGTGTTCTTATCAGTACAGTATTTTTAGTATTCCATGGTATTTTGTATGTACAGTATATAATGATTGTCTAATATCACAGCTTTTGCTCTGAGGCCAGGATATGAAATGAAATAATATAGGCACTGTTTTTGGGGGAATCTGGCTTATGCCTCTCCAGTCGTTGTGCTGAGGGATAGCAACATAAGTATTTTTAGCATTAGGGGAACTGTTAAATCAACGCTGTAGAGTATGTCTCTGGGAGACCCAGGATTATAATTCCTGAATCCTGAGTTTTACAGTTTCTTTTACCTTTCTGGAAATGTGGCAGCCATTTACAGAGACTGTAGGATATACCTTTTTTTAGATCTTTTGGAGCATGTCGTTGGAACGCAAAAGAAGAGGGACTCGGTCTTGTAGATCACCTGACATCATGGTCTTTCAGGCGAGTCCAAAGAGGACTCTATGAGACCCTTAAGAGGACTTTTAATGCTTCAAGGGGTACTTAGACTTCTTTGTTCTTTCTGCTGCTGTTCACCTTTATTTTTTCTTTATAGGTGTCTTTGCAAACAGACTCATGGGTGGTGCCATGCAGCTTACCTTCCGCAAGATGGCATTTGACTATTACCCCTTCCACTGGGCAGGTAGGAGAATTCTGAATGAGGGCAGTCCTATTATGGCTCAGGTTTTGAGAGCAGATTTCTGGGTTCATCTCTTACTGCCCAGCAGGAAGATACAAGGGATTGCAGTGCATGAGATATTGGAAATAACCCTCTTCAAGACGATATCTTTTGGAAACTTTCAGGGTCCATTATTGATGATTCATCAGTGATGAGAGGAAGTAGGGAGGGAAGGCAGTGCCTAAGATGTTGCTTCTGATTGTACCCTCTGCCCCTGTTTCCACTGGTTTTAGAGTCTCTCCAGGAGTCTGTGGTCAAAGATGGCAGCAGTCAGCAGCTGGCCTTTAGGAACCTTAGGGAAAAATCTCATATGGAATCCAGAAGAACTTGAGTGTTCTCACTGGATTCCTAGACAATTCTGGATTGGGGCTGATGGATCAGATTCTGAGCTATGGCTATACCACTGGATAGGAAAAATTGGAACACTAGATTATGATCTTGGACTAAAATCTTTTTGCTTTTTGCACAGGTGATAGCTGCAAACACTGGGTACGGCACTGTGATGCCATGGAGACCCGAGGCCAGTGGGCCCAGAAACTAGTGATGGAATTTCAGAGTAAAATGGAGAAGTGGCATGAGGAAACAGGTCTGAAGCCTCCTTGGTACCTGGGGGTAGACTCTCCATTCCGGAGGAAAGCAGGTGGGTGATGAGGAGTTAGAGTGTTCCTGTTGCTTAACCTCTTGCCGTTTATCTTTGAATATCCAATTGAGATAAAGCACTCGACTAGGTAGTCATCCCAACTTATTCCTAGCTAATTATCCCAACCTTATTTCATGGAGGGTCATCAGTGACTTTTTTTTTTTACAGAGTCCTATTTGTCCCCTGGGATAGCTGCAATGTTGAAGAGAGGTTGTCATCACCTCTATTCAACAGGCTGTTGCCTTAGTCTTAAGGAGAATGTAGTTTTTGAGTTCTGTCTAGGAGCTAAACAATGTTAAGCTCTCTTTCCTACATATAGCATTAATGACCTTAGGATTTTTACCTCCTAATTCTCTTAATAGAAGTTGAATGTATTTGATTTTCTTTCCTACCTTCTTATTTTTATTTAGATTCCCTCTCCAGTCCTCGAAAGAACCCCCTTGAGAGAAGCCCCTCCCAGGGCCAACAGGCTGCCTTTCGGCCTCCAGCCTGGAATCGCTTACGCTCTAGCTGCATGGTTATACGGGTGGATGACTTGGACATCCACCAGGTGAGGAGCCCAGGACATGGGGAAGCATGTTTGGAAAGGGGTGGGATAGTTCATTTGGAAGGCAACACGTGTGAAAAAGTTGTGGAATTTGGGGGCTGTTTCCCTTACTTCTGGGTGGGTAGACACTTTTGTCTGTTTTTGTTTGTTTGTTTGTTTTTTTGAGCATAGCTGCTGAAGTCAGGACTTGAGATTTCCCCAGTTTCCTCTAAATACCTGACTACAAAACTTCTGTTGAAAAAACAAACCTGTGGACAGTGTTAGGCAGGTGTGAGAATGCCTGGAATATGTGTAAAAGCACTGTTCTCCCAAGGACAGGCTTTAGAGGGATAGTAGAGGAAATTGAGGAAATTCTGTTCTGGGCCCAGCATAGAATATAACAGTAATTCGTGATTGTGTAGGTTTCTTCAGCTGGACAGCCCAGTAAGAAGCCATCTACACTCCTTTCCTGCAATCGGAAACTTCACAGCCTACCCTCTCAGGTCTCTGCCATTCACATTGAGTTCACAGAGTATTATTTCCCGGATAATCAGGAGCTTCCAGGTAAGCGTTGGAACAGGTCATTTCTTAACTGTCCAGTGCTCGTTTTTCCTATTTGTCAGCCTCTGGCCACCAGTTATGTTCTCATTTGTTGTTAGGAGTTTTAGGTGTTTGAGTTAGTTTAGCATACTTTTGTTAAAATGCTGCCTTGTACAAATATCTACCTTTGTTCTCTTGATAGTATCATGAATATCAGCTGCTAAGTAGGAGTCAAGCTGCTACTTTGTACATGATGATTATTTTGTTCTCTGCTTTCTAGTTCCCTGTCCCAATCTCTACATTCAGTTAAATGGTCTGACATTTACTATGGATCCTGTCAGTTTGCTCTGGGGAAACCTCTTCTGCCTGGATTTATACCACAGCTTAGAGCAATTCAAAGCTATCTACAAATTGGAAGATTCAAGCCAGAAAGATGAGCACTTCGACATTCGACTGGATGCCTTCTGGTTGAAGGTAGGAAGAGAGTCAGATTTTTTTTCTCTTTTGGCAGCCACAGTTGCGTTTCTCTCATTGTTATAATCCAGGGTTCTGCTCTGTTCATTTGATAGAAGTAAGAAAAACAATTTTACAGCCCAGATGGTCTTTTGTGTGTATTAATGGTGGGGTATGGAGATACTCAGATGGCCATTCTGAATTGGATTTGATTTTCTCTCTGAAGGTGAGCTTCCCGCTGGAGAAGAGAGAGCAGGCTGGGTCACATCGGCCCCAGGCCCTTGTCTTCTCTGCATCAGGCATGACTGCCACCAATACACGTCATGCCCCACATTGTAGCTGTCCAGACCTTCAGAGTCTCTTCCAAGGTTTTGCTGCTACTGAGTTCTTTCATTCCAACTTTGTTCACTTTCCCAAGGTTCCAGGTGGTTTTAGCTTACTGCACATACTTTTTTTGCATCATGCCTTCCAGATGGATTCCAGCCTCCCTCAACCTAATACCCTCCCTCCCCAGAGGCCTAAGGCTTCCCAGGATCTCTGGTCCATCCACTTCCCCCAGATCTCCTTGGACTTTGAGGGAACAGAGAAGTTCAAAAGCCATACCTTGAATTTTGTGGCCCCCTTCCCCTTGTCCATTTGGGCCTGTCTACCCCTCCGCTGGCAGCAAGCCCAGGCACGGAAGCTCATTTTGGCGGCAGAAGGGAGGCTGAAACCATCAGCCAGCTTTGGCAGTCCTGTTCAGTCTGAGGCCTTTGCCCCTGACACTGTGTCCCATCTGAGGTCAAAGACTGAGCATGATTTGAAAAGCCTATCAGGCCTTACAGGAGTCATGGAAATTCTGAGGGAAGACAGTGGTAGTATGGATAACAAAGGGCCTCTGACACAGCTGGAGGATGCAGCAGATGTTCACATGCTTGTACACTCCCCTGCACATGTCTGTGTGAGACTTGACCACTACCAGTACTTGGCCCTACTGCGCCTAAAGGAGGTGCTGCAGGGTCTTCAGGAGCAGCTGACAAAGGATACAGAGGCTATGACTGGGTCTCCCCTGCAAGACCAGACAGCTTGCATTGGAGTCCTCTTCCCCAGTGCTGAGGTGGCTCTGCTCATGCATCCTGCTCCTGCTGCTGCTGAAGCTGACTCTGCAGGTTCAGATACCACTAGCCTTATAGATTCAGAGCTATCTCCTTCAGAGGATCGGGAGCCGAAGTCTGATGCCTCCTCAGACCAGGGCCCAGCAAGCCCTGAGAAAGTCCTGGAGGATAGTGGCATTGAAAATCTGGCTGCATCCCAGGGTAGGACACTGCCTCTCGATAGCAATGGAGAACTGCAAGACTCAGATTCTTTTGCACAGCAGTTGGTAGAGAAGGGCCATGAGGCAGTTGATTCTCTACAGGCCAAGAGACTGAGCAGAGCCCAAGTACCTAGCTCACCAGCTGCACTGAAGCCCCCAGGTAGCAGGGATACTGCTGTGAATGGACAGGGTGAGCTCATGCCTTTGAAGAACATTGAGGGAGAATTGTCAAGTGCTATTCACATGACCAAGGATGCCACCAAGGAGGCTCTACATGCCACCATGGACCTCACCAAGGAAGCTGTGTCCTTGACTAAGGATGCCTTCAGTCTGGGCAGAGACCGAATGACCTCCACCATGCACAAGATGTTGTCCCTGCCCCCAGCCAAGTAAGTGGTTTAGTGCCTCCTTCAATCACCCTGTCTCTTCCTCCTAGCTGTGGTCACTAGACTTATGGCCTCTTACTATGTGCACTTTTAGATTGGGAAGCACAATATAGTCCAGGAGAATGCATAGAATGGCCTGTTTAATTTAAAGGCTTTAGTTTTCACAGCTGCCTGCAAGGCAGTGGAGGAATTTTCAGGCTACTCAGAGGTTATAAGTACACCAATTGAAGAGACTCATCTTCAGGCAGCATCTAACTCTGATAGGGGAAGAACTAGAAATTGCAATAAAATAACACAAAATTCCATGACTTTTCACATGGCTCCACATATTGTAGCCTATTATGGCAGTTTTCAAGTCAACATTTATTACTTCTTAGAATCAAAGTATCTCTTCTGTCACTAATTCACTACACTATTATTGATAGAGATATACTATATCAGAATAATAATACCTGGTATCTGGGTGATACTTACTTATTTTCAGTGGGCTCTCATGTAATTTTGTTTGATTTGATCCTCACAGCAGCCTAGTGAGGTAGCTATAGATATTTGTATCCCTAGTTGATGAAACTACACCTTCATCGAAGATGCGCCCATGAATACTGCATTGTAGATAGAAACTTGGGGCTTTGGACTTGCTCTTTCTGATGCACCTTATCAACGTCTGCCAGTATAATAGAGAAGGAAGAATTTCATCCATTCATTCAACAATGTTTTTTAGCCATATTGTGTGCCAGCATTGTGTCAAGCACTGGAGTTAGAGCAGGGGGTAAGCAGAAAAACAGAAATGCAGTCAGAAGAGCAGAAAGGTACAGATTTTTCCATTGGTTGTCTCGTGGATTTAGGAAAAATAATGAAGACTCTGGGAAATCTTTTGTGGGACACTTTGTGGTTTGGGGACTGTGGTGTGAAGACCATTGACTTTAGAGCTTTTATCTTAGTGGATTGTCTTTAGTGGGTCTGTCATCATTACATGTGGGCATGCTAGTACCTGCTAGGGATAGATAGATAGTTCAGGAGGAAGGAGAAAGGAAAACTTAACGGGATGAATGATATAATAATTCTAGCCAACATTTATTGAGTGCTTTCTAGGTGTCAGGCACTTTAATCCATTGACTTCTTGTAACATCCGTGTAAGGCAGGTACTAATATCATTCCCCATTTTACAGATGAGGAAACGAAGGCTCAGAGAGGTAAGAAACTTGCTCAAGATCACACAACTTGTGAATGGTGGGGTGTACACTGAAAGCCTGGACTCCCAGTCACCAAATATGCTTCCTTTTCTAAATGGAGAACAATAAGGGAGATGGGGAAAGAGGAAAGGTGGAAAAGAGAAAAGAAAGATGTGTGCTACAGGCTCTTTTTAAATCACCAACAATGACTTCCTAAGTGCATAGGCTAGTAGCCTTTTCTCAGTCCTCCTTACCCTGATTGGCAGTTACCTACCCTGCCAGTCAGTTCATCCTGAGGTTGTGTGACCCACCTAGTTACACTTTGGAAGGAGTCTTTTCTTTCAACTTGGGTGCTCCCTTCTTCCTTTTATCCTATAAATATAACTGTTCCATAGGGCTAGGCTGTCCATATTCTCATCACCTTTGTCATAGTTTTTATTTTTTAAATTATAAAAATGATTATGCTGATTTTGTTGACAGCGAGAAAATAGAAGAATACAGAAGGCATAAAAGTCATTTGTAATGACACTGTCCAGAGATAGCCACTATTTATTTACATTTGGGTCTGTTTTCTTCCACCTTTTATACATGTACTTTGTATCCATGTGAATACTTATGTGTGTATATATGTTTAACATATAAATATTGTTTTTACAATAATAGGATTATAATATTTCTGTAGACCAGAAAATTTCCAGTTTTATTTACTTAATGTTTTATTATTAATTTTTTGCCATTCATTAGGTATCTGTGTGCATAATTTTTAGTTTTTCTGTTGTATTCTAGCAAATGGATGTATCACAATTTATTCATCCATTCCACGATCTAGGTGGGGGTAATTTAGTCTGTTTCCAGTTTTTCTCAGGTAGAGCCAATGCTGTGTTAAATGTCCTTATTTTTGTGAACACTACTCTTTATGTATATTTAAATCTCTAGAATAAAAATCCAGAAGTAGAGTTGTTGGGTCAAACCCTTACGAACATTTTTAATGTTCTTGATGCATCCGCCAAACTTTGAGAAGTTTTATATCAGTCTGTGCTTTTGAATACTTTCTCTCTATAGTATTTTATCCATATCTTCACTTCTGCTGTATTCCATATTTTCATATGACTTCCCTCCCCGACCCTGCTCTTCATTTAAAATTATCTACTGCACATAGCTCCACATGGATCTCCCAGAGGTACTTGGAACCTCACATATATAAAACTAAATTTCTTATTCCTCCCCAGACCAGTTATTTTCTTTATTTGGTAGCATCAATCTCCTGCTCATTCAAGCTGTAAATTTTGGTTCTGCTGCTTCCAGTCATTTGTCAGGTTCTATCCACAATTCCTAGAGCAGCGATTCTCAAACTTAAACATGCTTGAGAATCACCTGGAGGGCTTGTTAAAACACCCACTGATGAGCCATACCCCCAGAGTTCCTCATCCAGTAGGTCTGAGAGGGCGCCCAGAATGTGCATTTCTAAGAAGTCCCCCCATTGATACTGATGCTTATAATACGATGACACTTTGAAAATACTGCTCTAGTGAGTCTCACATCAGTTTTTCTTGTCTGTTCCCACATGTTGACTATTTTAGTGAACTATTAATTGACTTCCTCATTGGAAGTCTTTTCTTCCTAGCTTATTTGAAAAAGCCAGGTCAAACTTCCTAAAACACAGGTATGATCTTGTTATTTCCCTACTCTGAAACGTTCAGCCTTTTCTCTTATACCCCTTGAGTTCATTTGAACTTCTTAGTGTGGCATAATCAATTATTATGATATGTCCACCTGGCACTTTACAGTTTTTTTTAATAGACTTTATATTTTAGAGCAGTTTTAAGTTTATAGCAATACTGAGGAGAGATTTCCGCACTTTACAGTTTTCAGAGCACTTTCATATATAATCTTTTATACAGGATTTTCTGTAATCTGGCTGCAACCCTTGTGGTAAAGTGAAAAAAGTACTTAGCAAGATGGTAGGAGAGTTGGGTTTTTCTTAATTCCACCTTTAACTGTGACCTTGAGTCAGTTTCTTCATCTGTAAAATGAGAGTAGGATTAAAAGGTCTTTAAAGGCTTCTTTTCACTATGTTATGCCTTTATAACTTTATCTTCCATTGTTCTCCCCAACAAAATCTGTGCTCCAGCTGGGTTGAGCTATTTGCTAGTCTGTAAAGGTACTTGTGTTTTCTGGCTCCCTGCCTAATGTTATTTCTTCCCCATAGAATGCCCTCTTCCCTATTTCTTTTATAGTCCTTCAAGGACCAACCCACATGCCATCTCCTTCCATAAAGCCGTTCTTGATCCCTTCTCTTATTCCTTTCCCGTCTTTGATATTGCTTAGCTGTTGGCTTGTTCTTTGTCCCTCTCTTATGGTGTGTGTAACTTACTCCCATATAATATTATTTATGTATGAGTCTCCTCTCTCCTGATTATAAATTCTTTGAGGACAGGGGATGTCTTATTCATCACTTTATTCATCCTTCACCTCTGCCCTGTGCCTAGGACAGTGCCTCCTTTGCAGAAGTTATTTAGTAAATACTTGTAGATGAATGTGGGTGAATTCAGGTTCCATCATTAGCACAGGGGCTGTAGGCAGCTGGTCTCTTCTCTACATGGGATGACCTTAAATAACCTTGACACTTAATGTCAATATGGGAGAGCTGCTTATGCAATTTGAAGTGCTGGAATATCAGCATTCAGAAAGGTCAACTGCTGAAAAATGGCATGACCCCTTATAACAGATAAAAGCTGACATCAGAGTTTATGTGTATAATAACTGGGCTGAAAGGGATGGGAATTGCAATGGGATAGAACAATGTTTCCTAAGCCACATTTGTGATTTTTGTTTTTCAAAAAGGGAGCCCATGACCAAGATCGATGAGGGGGTAGCAGCCCCAGTGGGTGGAAGTGCTGCCCGACTCCGATTTTTCTCCATGAAGAGGACAGTATCTCAGCAGTCATTTGATGGTGTCTCATTGGATAATAGTGGCCCCGAAGACCGGATTTCAGTAGACAGTGATGGCAGTGATAGCTTTGTGATGCTTTTAGAGTCTGGTAAGTAGAAGCAGAGCCAGGCAGAGTTGTAGAAGTTTAGAAAGGGTTCTTTCTGCTGCCTGTATTCAGACTGGCAGGATGTAGAAGGGGCTGAGAATTGATAAAATAGGCATTTTCTTAACCAAAAAAGAAATTTTAATGGATTTGTGGCTCTAGCTTTATCCCCCACATCTTCTTCTAGGTTACTGGTTAGTGCTTGGCCTTTATCATAGAACGAGACTCAGACCAAAGAAGAGCACACTAGTCTTACAGCCATGTAGCTTTGTGGTAATAGGATTTGTTTTATGACAGGTATCAATGATATATATGTTTGTTGTCTTTTTTTTTTTTTTGCTTATGCATTTTATTGTTGGAAAATAGCTAAGAGCTTTTTCACTATGATAAATAACTCTTAGAAATTAGGTTACCACTGGAAGTTACACTGGTGCTTTCAGCTTATTGAAATGGAAACTAAAAATCATCCCTTACAAGTGTGTAAATGAAAAGAAAATAAAAGAGAATGTACTGATTCTTAAGCTGGGTGGTGTGTTCCCATATTTGTTATTATTTTTAACTTATTATGGAAAACTTCAAATATATAAAAAGTAGATAGAATCAAGTAATGAACCTTCATATACTCATTACCTAGCTTTAAATATTAAGAACTCATGGCCATTATTGTTTCATATATATTTCTGCCTACTTCCCTTTTTCCCATATCATTTTCAAGCAAATCTCAAATATATCATTTTATCCATAAATATTTTCATTATGTATCTCTAGAAAATATAAACTTTTAATTAAGGTAAAAGACACTTAAAATTTA
The DNA here is from genome assembly GCA_028627145.1 of Eidolon dupreanum. Classification (NCBI taxonomy): domain Eukaryota; kingdom Metazoa; phylum Chordata; class Mammalia; order Chiroptera; family Pteropodidae; genus Eidolon; species Eidolon dupreanum. The sequence continues at coordinate 85,826,590 of CM053502.1, forward strand.
CCATCTTAACCATTTTTAACTATTATTCAGTTTACATTAAGCACATTCAAATAGTTGTGTAACCTTCACCACTATTTTATCTCTGAACTCTTTTTCATCTAGAAAAAATGAAACTCTGTACTCATTAAACAATAATTTCTCTTTCCCTCCTCTTCCAGCCCCTGTCAACCTCCATTTTACTTTCTGTCTCTATGAATTTAATCACTCTAGGTACTTCATAAAAATGGAAGCATACATTATTTGTCTTTTTGTGACTGGCTTATTTCATTTAACATAATGTCCTTAAGGTTCATTCACATAGTATATGTCCGAATTTCCTTCCTTTTTTAATGCTGAATAATATTCTCTTGTTATGTTTATACCACATTTTGTTTATCCATCCATGGACACTTGGGTTGCTTTCATTTACAGACTTTTTAAAAATTTGACCAAATCTCACTTTTAAAATTAAAAATTAAGGATAATTCCTTAAATTCATCAACTATCTAGTTATTCTTCAGATTTTCAGTTGTCTCATAAATGTCATAAATGTTTCATTTTGTTTTTATAGTTGTCATTGTTTTTAGAAATTGTATTTGAACAGAATTTTTTGACTTTCAAACTCTTTTGTTGTCTTTCCTATGCAGAATCTGGTCCAGAATCTTTTCCACCAGGATCTCTTCCAAATATCTTAGACAGTGCTGGTGTTCAAGGGAGCCCTATTGTAGATGGTTATGGCCAGGGGTCACCAGAGACGCACAGCTCAGCCTCACCCAGTGGAGAAGACCTCAATCTTCACCTGGTAAGCTGCTATACTTTCTTCTCTGCAAAGGGTAGGCTCTAGAATGGGAGCTTGGGACTCAGCTAAGAGAGTCTCCTTTTACAGGTCTCAGTTCTGGTTCTGAAGGTGAATAAGGTGTCTTTTGGGATTGAGGTACGTGGTGAGGACCTGACTGTGGCCCTGCAAGCAGAGGAACTGACCCTCCAGCAACTAGGCACCATGGGACTCTGGCAGTTCTTTCATGGACAGTGCCCAGGTAAGGATGGCAGCCATTCCAGGAGAGCTGGTGGGATTTATCTGGGGCAGCCATAGCTTCACTTGCTCCTTTCACTGTGATCCAGTGGGAACTGCCCGAGTGCCAAGCACTTGGCCCTTCTCTCCAGTAGCCATTAAGGGGAGGAATAACACTGAAGAAGCCTCCTCCTTGCAAGCAGCTTCCCAGAGCTTTTTCTGGGATTTTGCATTCACTAGACTTCATTTCCCACATGCTCCTTAAGCTTACATGAGGACAACGTTCACTTACTCATTTGTGTGGCTGCTAACATCAAACTATATCTGACCAAGGAGTGTCTGTCTTTCAGATTAAGTTCTATGATGTGAATTATCATGTATACTTTAAAAGATGACAGGAAAAATCTGAACTTGCTTCATTTAAAAAAATTATCTTTTAAAATATTGAGTAGATACTAAAGAATACTTATAAAATATATGTATAAAATAGTAACAGTACAATGAACTCAAGTATCCACCACCTAGTTTAATAAATAGTTTTAACTTTGAGGTTCCTGGGAACCCCTCTCCTGAACCTTCTTCTGCCTCTCATCCAGCAAAGGGAGTCATGAGAGCTTGCATTTTGTGTTTATCATTCTCTTGCTTTACTTTACAATTCTTCCACATATTTATATCAATGTATCATTTACCTTTGTAGGTTTTCAGTTTTTAAAAATAGAATTATAGTTTGTATTCTTTCATGATTTGCTTCTTTCAAGTAATATGATATTCTTCAGATTCTTCCAGGTTGTTGAGTTAGCTATAATTTATTTATTTTCACTACTATATACTATTCTATTATATAAATAAACTGCTTTTTGCTTCTTAAAAAACAGCTTTATTGAGGTATAATTTGCATACTTTGAGATACACTCATTGTAAATGTACAATTTGGTAAATTTTAGTACGTTTACAGAATTGTGCAACCATCACCATCACCACTAAAATACCCCTTGTGCCCATTACTATATTTATTTCTTTAGTCTATTCTGAACAGACATTTGATTGTTTCTAGTTATTTTGATATTTCAAATAGTGTTGCCTTGAACATCTTTGTACCGATCTCCTGGTATATATTTTGGAGAGTTTCTCCAGGGTTATATTCCTGAGGATATGATTTCTAGATTGTTAGAGTAGGTCTAGCTTTAACTGTACTAGATAATGCTAATTTGTTTTCCAAAATGGTTGTACTAATTTTCAGTTATGTATCTAAGTTCCATATCCTTGGCTATACCTGAGATTGTTCTTCTATGGAATTTTAAGGAGATTAGCATAGATCCTGCTTGGCTTTATCAGATACTTGGCTTTATATGAGAAGACCAAAACTTGAAGAAAGGAAGAGACAGTTCAAATTTAGCAGAGTTGAGGGTTCTATGTTTTAGAGGTTTTCCTTGGCCATTAGCAGGCCAGCTCTTCATTGGTCCTTAACCTCCTTTCCACCATGGGCATTATAGCATAGTAGCTAAGCCCATGATCTTTGCATTTAGGCTGCCTAAATTCTGTCCTTGCTACTGACAGCTGTGTAACTTTGGGCGCGTTAATCTCTGTGCTTAGTTCCTTCATTTCTAAGATGGGAATGATGGTAATACTTTTGGCATAGGTTGTTATAAATATTAAATACATGTAAAGTGTTTAACAATCCCTGGCTGTTAATATGTTTTCCTTCTGTCTTCTCAAAGATACAAGCTTTCAGGAATCCTCAACTTTAAAGACTGGTCCCATTAGGCCAGCAGTGGGCCTTCGCTTTGAGGTGGGGCCTGGTGCAGCTGTTCATTCCCCACTGGCCACAAAGAATGGCTTCCTGCATTTGCTTCTCCAAGGCTGTGACCTTGAGCTGCTCACTTCGGTGCTCAATGGCCTCGGGCCCTTCTTGGAGGATGAGGAGATTCCAGAGGTAGTTCCCATGCAAATTGAGCTCCTGAACTCCAGAATCACCTTAAAGGTGAGAGGAACTTTTGTTTTTTATCTTAGACTTTGTTAGGCAAGGAATTCTGGCAGTGACAGCTGTTAGCGTCTTGCCTTGTAGATGTAAAAGATATTGAGGATCAAGTGAGGAAATGCAAATTAGCATTCTTTGTCAATGTTATGGTAGTTACATAAATATGTATTGCTGTCAAAAAGTCCTGGGTTCAAGTCAGGAGACCTTGTCTCTAGCCCTAATTTTATCTTTGGCATGAAGCATGATTGAGCAATCCCATTAGTTTATCTGATCCTTATTTCACCATCTCTAGAGTGGGAGGGACACAGTTATGCCTCTTACATCTCCGTTCGGATAAACAATGCCATAAAAGAGTTTCAGACTGAATGGTAGAAGCATGGCTTGTTACTCTGAGCTGATTGGGGCATCATGTGTTTTCCCTCTTTCCTGTAGGATGATATCCCCGCCATCTATCCAACGTCTCCAGGCCCTATCCCCATCACTCTGGCCATGGAACATGTTGTGCTGAAACGAAGTGATGATGGTGTGTTCCATATAGGTGGTGAGTTGAACTTGTTAGCCTCCTGGCTTCTCTGCCTTTTTTCTCCTGTAAAGGAATAGGTAACAACTAGGAATTGTCTGCATGTTGGTAGCGGCTTGTCATTAAGAACCTTTGTTTTTTTTCTAGCTGCCGCTCACCATAGACCATCATCTGAAGTACATACAAGTGAGAAGAGACAGCCCCCAAAAGAACAGGTGTTTTTGGTGCCCACAGGGGAGGCTTTTGGACAGCAGGTGAGGACCTAACCAAACAGCAGCTTTCCCGTAAACCCTTAGGAGCTATAATCGCAGAAACTGGTAAAACCCAGAGGGCTGAAAAAGTTGCTTGTACTGTGCACAGCTGGTTTGTTTGGGCTCCTGTCACCTAGCAGCAGCTTCAGAAGTACTGAATGGAGGATATAAATTCGGAGCTGGAGGTGGTGAATGGTTGCTGATCACATGTTCCACCTGTTGCTGTCCCTGTAACTGATGAACTCTGAAGATGGGATTAGGCTCTTAGAAAAGATCTAGTTGGGTTCTCTTGATCATTGACCAAACTTGTGGGTTTTTCTGCTTGAATTGTTCTAATTCAAGAGAGTTTTTTTTGCAAGGTATGCTACCTTATTCATTAACTATGAATTGCTTATTGTTCCTTAGGTGAAAGAACTGCCTACCCTACAAAAGGAACTTATAGAAACCAAACAAGCATTGGCCAATGCCAACAAGGATAAAGAAAAACTTCTTCAGGAGATTAGGAAATATAACCCCCTCTTCGAGCTCTGATAGCAGTGGATTAACCATCTGTGCCAAGGAGAGTGGAGATCACCAGCAATAGCACCACCTATGTGACAGAAGGCACCCTCCAGTATTGAATAAGTTGGCTAAGGATACCAGAGGGTCTGGGGAGTGCTCACTTCACTCCTTGTGGTGTCCTTTGTGTTAGTGTTCTAACTTGGATGGAAGAAAGGGCAAAGCATGATAACATTCGAGGAAATTGGGGGCAGCTTTGTGTGTTGCTTGAGCATCATGTCTTGCCTGTGTATAGCCTTTTCGCCCTCTGCATACTAGGTGGATTCTTCTCCACACTATAGGGCCATTTCACTGCTTGGTTTCACGACAGAGACATTTGCTTCCTCCACAACCCGTGTGAACAAGGGGAAGTACCCATCTTTTCAGTCACCCACAGAGCCACCAAAGAGTCTGTATCTCAGAGCTTCCTGTAGCGAACCTGAAAAGTCTTGGCCTAACTCTGGCCATAGTAGTAAAGTAAAACAGGGACTAGCCAGCCAGCAAGGTGGGAGCCAGGAGAGGCACAAGAATAAGGGAGACCAGGACCCTGTCTTTTTTGGAAAGGGAACCGAGCTCATATCATCTTGGCTGATATTACAATCAGATTTTTCTGAGTTAAGTTTCCTTTCTGTTATGCTTTCATCATTGTGATGCTGTGGTGGAAAGTAAACAACAGTAGTGGCCCAGTTGTATCACCTTTCCCTTCTATAACATAATTTGATTTTTTTTAACTTCAAGTATTCGATTTTTTTTTAATTTCAAGTATTTATTTGAAATTTAAATCAAGAAAAAAACATCCACTCTGAGCTAGGTTGAAGACATGATGTGGTGGGGATTAATAGGGCAGCTTGATTCTGAGCCTCTGTTTCTGCCTAGGGTCCTGTCTCTTTTCCATAGCTGCACCTCAGGTTATTTCCTGTCCCTGGAATCCCTGGCACATCTGCTTTCCAAGCACTACAACTTTGTACCAGCATACTCCTTAGCACTTGGTGGTTTGGGAGCTGAAAATGTGTTTTAAACTGTAACATAGACATCTCAGTCTCTTGCCTCTCACCCTGCTCTACCACTGTGGCTTTTAAAAATCATGTAATTTTGACTTAAGTAAAGACAAAACAAGAAACCTTCAACCTAGCTAGGTTTTGCCCCTGCCCTATAAAAGAGCAATTTCCCCCTTCTTTCCTTCCTACCTAATTCTTCCCTAACATTCTACCTTTATCCATACTGTTCTGTTGATATACATCAAGCTTTGTTGATTAGGCAGAAGTTTATCGGCCAACTCACCTTGAAATGGCAAAATGGTAAACTAGTGATTTAGTAGTGTCAGTAAAATCTTAATCACACATGACCTATTGAAGGAAAAATAAAATGGTTTCCTTTATGGGAAATCATGCCCGACTTGTGTGTTATAGTTTTTTGAAGATAAAAAGAAACATTCAAGAAGGAACAAGATCTAATTTGTTCAGACTTTTAAAGAACTTTTGTCAAGTTCTTCACTAAGGCAATTTTAAAAGCAACAGTTACTGTGAGATGATGAAACCATTTTGTCATGCTTAGGAAACAACTTAGAATAAATATATGTATGGAGAGAATGTTAATGGGAAGTTTCTTCCTGGTTGATGCTTGCTTTAAGATTTTTATAAATAACCTGAAAGTAGGATGTTACAGTGCAATCAAATGTTACTACTTCCAGCCATTGAAAGGTGAACCAGAGAGACTTGAAAAAACACAGTAAAACAAAACAAAAAACCCAAACTGCAAAGGAGCTACAAGCCAGACTGTCAATACTCAGGAAAGTGACAGGTGAGATTAGGTGTAGGTAAGTGTAAAGTAATGCACTTATGGACATATCAGCAGCTGATGAGACAGTGAGCTCTGTTAGAACTCAGGAAAGAGATCTAAGTATTGCTGAGAGGGAGAAGGTGTGAATGTGCTGCTGTGGCCAAAAGCTCAACTGCATCATCAGGAAGGACACATAGAGGTAACAGAGAAAATGGGACCTCATACACAACTGTGGTAATGTCTTAAATTATCTCCACACTTCTGGAGACCTTATTTACAAAATATATGAAGGGAGGAAAGGTCTAGAGAACAGCAAAAATTATCGGGGGTGTAGGATGTGGGGGGGTGAAGGTACTTAGATGAGGATACATCTTTAAATATTGACTCCAATTCTGGAAAGAGGAAAGCTGAGGATAGTGTTAAATAAATACCCAGTCACGAGGAAGGACATGTTCACCAGGTCCTGAAACTAGCTCTAGGGTTCTACCTTGCTGCCTTAGGTAAAAGAAAGCACTTCTCATAGCAAATTAGAAACTTATGGAACTCATTGTCCAGGAAGTGCTAGCAGAAACTGCATGGGTACAGAAGGTTTAAGAGGAGTCCTTGTATGATTTGGGCCTCCCAAAGGGAATTATAGACATCTAGGGCTATTTTTGGTGAAATGCAACTGAGGTAATTGCGTCTCTCCACGAGCTCCCCCTTAATGCTTCTTTCAAAGGCAGAGTGGTGAAAATGGATCATTGGCCCTCTCAGGCCTGGCATTTCTAACGTTCTTGGAAGGGTAGGAGGAAGATCCAATAGCTGGAAACTGGAATTATTCAACCTTAGGCTCACCTGAATTGGTTTAAAATCACAGAGATTTTCTTCCCTTCCTCTCCTTCCTGACCACTATGTTCCTCTGGCATCCTCCATGCAAAGAACATGTTTAATAGGCATTGCCTGGTACACCTTTACCTTAAACTTGTGCTTGGTGGGAGGCAAGAGAAACAAATCCAGGAAGCACCAAGACTAACCTCTTTAATAGCCAGAGCTCAGGTTTCTGGGCTCTTTGGAGCTCTTGTCCATTTGACAAATGGAGCCTTAGAATTTCAAACTTCCATTTAATGGCAGCTTTGGCCATTGTGTCTTGAAATCCTCAGGAAGTGTGGTAGGGGTCATTGCCCCATGGAATTTTAGTAAAAATCACCTTGTATAATAATACTAATATTCAATGGGGAAGGAAGATTTTTTTCATAATGAAGATATGTGAACTGTTTGGTCGTCCTCAGGATAAATGTAAAGGGAAAAAATGAAAGGAAAAAACAGTAGTGTCAACTCCTTTGGACTGATTATGATTTCTGTCTTGGAGCTCTAAGACTCTGTAAACAAGAAATAACAATACCTCAAGAAAATGTCCCTCAAAGACTTTGGCCACTGCACATCACCATTTCAGCTGTGAAACATTTACAATTATATCATCTGTGATTGTCCAGATTTCCTATTTACATGGATGTACTGGAGATATGCTTTAGTGCATATGGACTGGTTTAAATCTCTTAGGTGAGCTGCAGGGATGGTTATCAATCTCAGATTGTGTTTTCAACTGACTGGAATAATTAACCTAGTTTCTTTGACTTAAGGCAGAAGGCATGGAATCTATTCTTGTGATGGCTGCTTTTTGCTGTATGTTTAATCTGACCCTGAATTTGCCATGGGCTTCTACCTTTAGGTACCATTTTTCATGGTTCTAAAAGAGGTGGTTCCTGTGTAGGGAATATACAAGGGGGCCACACCACCCCTTCCATACCCCATAACTTAAATGCTTCCATTTAACCCATTTACATTAGATTCTCCTTAGGCTAGTTCGGGAGGGTAGTGGAAAGAAAGTAGTTTGAAGTATTGCCATAGTGATATGGAAACTTTCCACTCCAAACCTTTATACTAAGGGTTTTTTTTTCTCTCCCTATTTAATACTTGCCTAAACTTCTAAAATCAATTATACTAACAAACAACCGAACATTGCAGCATGAGCTAGTAGGATAACACCTGGTTATTTGAGACCTGCAAAAGCTGTGTCATTGTCTTTTGATTTACCATGGTCATTATTAAGTGTATCGAGGTTCTGGTGTAATTTACTATCTTTTCACCTAGATCTATGGCTTCCCCCACTTTCTGCTAGAATAGGAATATTCCTGTTCACCTCCGGGTAGGTACAGATAGTAGCTGTTGTTGAATGGGGATTATTTTCCTCCTCGCTTACAACAGAAAAGTTGAAACACTCTTGGATAATCTTAGACTGTGAGATTTTGCTAAGTGGCCAGACTTCAGATGTGAACTTTCTTGTTATTTATGTTTCAGCCTTTTCCAATATCTCAAATTACAATATAGTTTCTGTAACTGTTAAAAAAAATCCTGTTAGACCTGAGAGATCGTCTGTTTTTGTCATCCTCCCCCCCTCACCCCCTCCCCAGTTTATTCGTTTTTTGGTCAAGATATAGCTTGAGTCTTAACAGCATTTCTTTGTGGAATGCCCCACTTAAGTGTCTTCTCCACTGGCTAAGTACATGTTTAAAGCCATGAGTTTTAATGTAAGATACTAAAAATCAGATTTGTCCAACTTTGTAAATCCAAGCTGTTTTCCCCACTGAGGGTGCTAAACAGAATTGGAATCTTTAAGACATGCTCAGGAAAGCTTCAAAAGAGAACACCTTCTAAACCCTTCTTCCTGACACTGAATGGTAGGAAAGAATTCTTGAGGATTGCCAATGAATACTGTAGCCTTATTACTGCTAATCACTGTCAATAAAAGGTCACTCTATTCCCTCCATTTGAGGAAAACAATGAGAATGTATCTGATGAACGAATACTGGTCAGTATTGGGAAATTTTAATGTTGCAATATCTAATCAAACCTTGAGTGTACTGGTTCTGTGAACCATATGAAAAAAGCAAATTAAAACTTATTAAACAGTATTGGTTGTGGTATATCTGTTTATAGGAATCTGACGTTTATGGGCTTTTATATTGTTTTTAAGTGCTTTAAGTACTCTTATGAGATAAAAGTTTAATAGCTCTAGGAGAAAATGGGAAGAGCTCAAGTTTTCACAAAAAACCCTAGACCAGTTATACTCTGACAGTAGAAAAAATTAACTTCCCCCATTCCAACCACACACGACAATGAATACATAAACAAGTTAGAAAACAGTTTAATGATCATCAACATCCATAGGAGAATCTTAAATGTTTACAGGGACAAACTATTCCACACTGCTATTGCTATCACCATGCCTTCATGTTAGAGTTTCACAAGGCAAAAGTTTCTGGTGGTTTCATCTACTTAAAACCAGATGTATGAAACAACCTAAGTCATAGCAACTTCAGGCTTCAATATGAAACCAACAAGGTTCCCTTGGAAAGGTTTTGTCTGTAAACAGCTCCCTTGTCAAGAAGATGCTTAAGATGTTATGTACCTTTCTTCTTCCAGCAAGCCAAGAAACAGTTAAATGCCTCAGAATGCCCTAAGAGGTCCCAATATTTAATCAAGGCAAGTATAAAACAGTCTACTTGCCTTCTTCTAGGTGTGATGACTATCAGAGTTTTGAGAAGACATTAAAATCATCATGGAATCCTTGGAGGACAGATTCTAAAGCACCAGCACAGAAAGTCTCATGCAATCTGAAGTCTGTCCTTCAGTACTTCCTTCAGTACTGGGGCTTTCTAGAAAGGCTTTAGTCTAGAAGAAGATGATTTTTTTGTGCTTCGAGTTAGGTATTTGCCCCTTCGACTTTAACCTCCGAACAGCCTCCCTCATATGTTTGGGTTGTAGTGGTGGCATTTCTCCCCACTTCTCACACACATCCAGTGCTAAACAAGGCAAGGAGAAATTTTCATTATCATACCACAGGTTATTAATCACAATCCTCTTGAGTCCTATAATCCTTATTAACTCATTATTAAGCTTGCTAAGAACATTTTCCCTTCTTCAGAGAATGCTATGAAATATATTATGTTGGCTTTAGTATAATATTCCATATCAGGCTTTATCACAGGCAACAGTTAAAAACATATCTTTTGCTTAAAAAAAATTTCATCAGCTAGAGATTAGCAGTGGGCAGCAGCCAGGATCTCTACTTGATGGACAGGGGGGTAGTTCCCAGGAGTCATAACATCCGGGATAACTCCTCACTATACCAGCGATTGCTTTTCTTGTATCTTCACTTTTGGCAGCAGAAATGAGCAAAGTCCATTGGAGACAAATACAAAGTATGCTTCTGTTACTTGGGTGAATGTCAGGAATTGGGAAGGGAGTTTTCCTAGATGCTTCCTTGCCTCCCAGTATTGAAACTTTCAAGGAATAATTGTCATGTTCTCCCCAATACAAGGCTCCCACATTGGTCAACTTCTAGTGTAAATGGAAACTACCACAGGTGTCTTATTAAGTACCTCAGTATAGATATTTTTGAAAATAAGACCATCATAGGTCTTATGGTATGAAGCCAGTATTTACACCAACACCACTCACCTTCTTCTACTACTTCCCCGACGAAAACCTTGGAAATACCAGACATAGCAATAACAACATTCTGAGACACAGAGGTGCCAGTGATGGACTGGATCAGCTTGAAAGAAGGACAAAGACTCTTGTGATTAAGGTAGTCAAGGATTGGCTTTAGAAACATAGTACTCATAAGAGCTTTGCACTGAAAAAGTGTTTACTAAAGGCTGAATACTGAAACTGAGACTATTAAAACAAAGATTTGGGTACATAACAACCTGTTTGTCCAGACCCTATCCCTGAAATACAAAACCGCAATTGATCAGATTATTGAGGGGCATGTTATCTTAATATTTCCCCCTAAATGATCCACCAACTTTCAAATGCCAATGGACATAACTCTTGAATCTAGTTCAGTTTTCATAGCTGATGGAAATTAAGTGTGATAGGCAATCCTTACCCTTTTAATGGCTGCCTTGGGGAAAGCTGACCGGCGATACATTTCATAACGGTTCAGCTGCTCCTCAGAAAAAGAAGAAACCAGGATTCTAGACAAAGATTAGGTAATTATGCTTAAGGTATATTATTACATCAATAAAATCAAGTCTCAGGCAATTAAAAATGCATTTTCATGGGGTCAATAGTATTAGGCTAGTGATTGTGAGGAATGAAGATAAAGTATTTCAACTCTTAAGGAATCTGAAAATGAGTGAAATATGTATGAATATCCTTTGAAAATATTCATACTATTTGAACTAGCAATTACACTTCTAGTTTATCTTAGGAATCAAATGGACAAGTATATAAAGATGTGCTTTCTTCATTAAGGACAAAAACAACAATGTTGGGTCACTATATCAGATCATATAGATTGTGTTTACAGCATTAGGCTTTCTCTCACTATAATGCTACTTTACTATAATGCTCACTATAATGCTACTTTACTACACATTATGGCAAAAATTTAAACATATAAATTTATATTCAAACCAGTAGTTTTCAACATTAACAGATTACGGGGGAAATATTTGTAAAACATATGGAAAAGGATTAATACTCTCTATAGTAATTAATGCTTTCAAATAAATAAAAAGATGGCCATACCAGTATAAGAAAATGAGCAAAGGACATGAGAAATGACCAAAATAGAGGAAAAAAATAACCTATTAAATTAAAATGATTAACTAAAATGAGATAACATTTTTCATAAACCAGAATGGCAAATATTAAAAAGAATGGTATTAATGAGAATGGCAAGACAAACATACATGCTGGTAGAGAGTGAAGTGAAACAAACTTTTTGGAGAAGAATTTGGAAATATGTATGAATATCCTTTGAAAATATTCATACTATTTGAACTAGCAATTACACTTCTAGTTTATTTTAGGAATCAAATGGACAAGTATATAAAGATGTGCTCAAAGATATTCATCATAATATCAGAAGAAAAAAAACCCAAAACACCAGAACAGCTGCAGGGATTGGTTAAATTATGGTTCATCTATGTAATGGAATACAACACAGCCATTAAAAATGATGATTTATGGGCATATTTACTGACATGAAAATATTTAGCAATACATATCAAACATTAAAAAAAATCTGAAAAGGTATATACTTTAATACATACCCTAGGAAAACTATGAGTGTTGGATTATAGGTAATTTTCTATTTTTCTGTATTCTCTGAATTATTTGTAATGAGGCCAAAATACTTTTATAATCAGAAAACATAATGAATCTATGTCCATTTTGAAGAAAATTATGACCTAGATATATAATTATTGACATGAAACACATTCACCATAAATAATGTGAAGAAAAAGGGTTGCAAACAGTATTTAATATCTTTGAAAATTATAATTAAATTATATGTATATATGTACAGAAAATATCTTGGTGAATATACATCAAAATATTAAGTGTTTACCTTGGTGGTGGTATTTTCTTTTTACTTATTTATATTTTCTAATATAATGATGTATTAATCGCTTTATTTTCTTTTCAGTTTAAAGAAGAAAAAAATGAAGGTCAAGAAAAATTTATTAACTTTGTGTGGTCAAGTTAGAGACTTGCAATGGGGAAAGATCAGAAAGTGACTTACTGCATCTTTTGAATTTCATCTTCATCCACTTTCTGCTTCTTTTCTTTCTTTTCTTTAGTATCTATTTTTAGTTTTTTGGCTGCAGGAGTAAGTAATGATGAGTCTTCCCTTTCAACTGCTGTTAAATCTGAGATGTCCTGACTCTTGAGCTGAGAAAATGAAAGAAACACTATTATATATTTGGCCTACTTTCCAGACTTGAGCAAGGTAAGAAGACATCATTCTCATTACAACACCAAAAATCCATTTATCCAGTAGTTTTTTGGTTCCAGGCACAGGCCGCACCATCAGTGTAAGATACACTATCTCTCCTAAAGAAGTTTATAGCCCAGTTGTGAAAAAAAAAACAAAAAACAAAACAAAAAAACAGCTAAATAATCAAGTCTCCCAGTTTAGCTGTGATTATAGCTCCAATATCTGGTTACAAATGCAACGAAATGCCAAGGATCATTAAAACCTCTCTTCCCTGAGCCCACTCTCCTGACCTCATTCTTTGGAGGGGATGTCAGAAAAGTCCTCCCCATTCAGCCAGCATTTCTGCCTCTAAATCTATAAATCTCTTTATTGACAATGATTCCATGTGGAAAGAATATTAAAAAGGATGCATCTTCTCATCAAAACACTGTTTCTTTGAATTTGGAGCATTTAAGTGAGCTTCTCCCACATGTAGTGCTCTTTTCTTCCATTTATGTTTTATAAGCATTAATTCATCAACATTTACATTTATTCTTATTAACTCATTATCCCTACATTCTTCTGATTTATTTTGTTCTTTTTCTGGTTTCTTGAGTTGGGTGCTGATTTTCAATATTTCCTGCTTGTTAATAAAAATATGTAAGGCTACAAATTTTTCTTTAAATAAAGTTTTGGTCAAACCCCATAGGATTTGATGTGTTCTCTCTGTTAATTTCTTTAATCCAAGGGCAATTTAGAAAACAGTTTAAAATGTCCAGGTGTTAGTTTTTTGGGGAGAGTTGGGGAAGGGTGGAAGAAGTTTTTTGTTGTTAATTTCAAGTTCACTACACTGTACTAACAGGATGTGGCCTGTTTTGATTTCTACTTTTAAGAATTTGTTTTTTCTTATGGTCTGGTATATGATCAATTTTTAAAAGTGTTTCAGAGGGATCAAAAAAATAATTTTATCTTCTGTTGGGTGCAAATTTCTCTATGTAGTGAACTCTTGATTGGACTAAGTTAACTATTATTCAAATCTTTTTGTCCTTGAGATCTGTTTTAAAGATTCCTTTTTAAAATAGTTTATTCACATGTTCTCTTTTTCTAAAAGTTCTTTATATATGTGGATGTAACTTTATGCTCTTAAAGGCTCTTTCTATGTAATCCAATGTCCTTCCCCACGATCTCTTTAAATCCCTTACTTATGGCTGTAAGACCCCCAAGATCCTATCTTTAGAAATGGAAACCAGAGAAATGTTGAGATTCTGGTCCCCTGGCTAATGCTCAGCTAGGCAACACTTCTGAGCTTTTGAGGTGGCACAACTGCGTTTGGTGTGTTTAGGCTAGAGCCCCTCGGACATTAACACCCAGGTCACTGGTAGCAGTTAAATGTCCCAAGAGGGTATGGGTGTGACTAAACCAGTAACTCCCTCAAAGTTTCCCTTTAACGACTCTGAAGCCTATAATAACATAATTATGCTTAAGCAATATCTAAGAGAAATTATATTGCGGTGAAAGGGACACTAGGAATCCCAGGTTCTAGCTCTTGCATTCTCAGTGGGATATCGGATCCCAATTTCTTCATCAGAAAAACTAAGAGGCTATTTAAAATTCCCTTAGAAGTAGCTTCAATAACTAAGGGCAGGGATTAAAAATATTAACCCAGTCCTTGGGTCTCCGAACCAGCACTATAGTTTTGTCTCCTCCCTACCGGCTACCAGCCACTGCGATTGCAGATCTAGAGGAAGTCTCGGTGAGTTCGAATAACCATAGTTTGGGAGGGATCAATCAGGGAGCTGGTCGAGTAGCCAGTAATACAATCTCGGAGTACTCCGGCATCATCTATACATCTCTTCCTACCTCGCCTTCCTCAGTCGCAGCTTCTTTCAAGTCCCCATCTCCGTCCCCGTCAGTTTCCTCCGGGATTCCGTCGGTGTCGGTAGCCCCGGGACCCCCGGGAGCAGCAGCCGTCTCATCGGACTCCCCTGTCTCTCCACTTTTATCAGTGGGCGACTCGCAGGCATTATCCATTGCCGCGAGAAGGGAGAGGAGATCGCGGTGCTGTCACTCTCAGGAGCTCGGGACCGCGCGCGGAACAGCAGCCCAGGAGCTTACTTCCTGCCGTCGCGCTGCGATGACATCATCCCTACCTCCCCTCGGAGGGTCATTTGAGGCGCGCTTCGAAGACTTCAGGGCTCCGTATTAACTCTAGTTTGTGGCAGTGGGTAGCGGGAAAATTGAGGGTACGGAGTTTAGTTTGTAGATTTTCCATCCTGGGGAACCACCTTTCGTAAAGGAGCACCGTGTTGTTTATTGAAGGACTTCTTTTTCCTTCTTGCCTTTCTGAAAACGCAGTGTCAGTTAACTCCTTCCTTAATCCGTTTTCCTCAAAGTTTGGGGACGGGAGGAAACACAGTTCTGTGGTACGCTCGCATCGTGAGACGCGGCTGTCTCGTAAACTTTCAGGCGAGGGTTCAGCCTCGTACAGTTCAATTACAAAATTAAGAGACCGCGCGGGTTTGAATTGCCAGCATTTCTCTTCAGTTCCTCAAGCACCTTAAAAAAAACGTCGTATAGCTTGAACAATCCATTTATTTATCCAATCCATTTATTCACTCCACAACTGTTGAGCGCCTACTTCCAGCAAGAAAAAGTGCTAGTACCAGAAACAAAACACATAGTTTATACCCAGTGAAAGGATTTTTCCAATTCACCAGTACTTAAGGTCGGGATCGGTTTTATAAGCCCTACTTTTCATGTCAATTTACTTAATCTCATCAAAAGTAAGAGGAAACAAATCCTACCCGGAGAGAGATCTTTGATTGTCTCACTTTAGGAGCCATTTCAGGGATTTAGAGCAAGAAGAGCAGGGGATATTTCTATTTAAAAACTTTCCTCTCTTCCCTCATTGAGGCAAAGAGCATTTTATTCACCTTTGTATCACTAGGTCCCCACACCCATTACGTATTTAATTTATGCGTGCTGACAGAATGGACCAGGAAATGTAGGTGCGTGTTACCGTATTTCTCCCTTTGTTTCTCTACTGCCTAGATAAATTACCGTATTTCCTGTCCTGTGGGCTCCCAAACCTTTGGGGAAGGAGCGCACCTCGTGAGGCGTATACAGGTGGGCCCCGTTTATTCCTTTCCACTTATACAGCGGGCGCCCACACAGCGCTTTCATTTTGCCCTGAAGGTCCATCTCTGCATAGTGGGGGCCACTAGGCGCAGACCACAGCTACCTGCGCTGCCCCCTGAGCCCCGCCCAAATAGGTGGGCAAAGGGGCGGGGCACGGGGGCGCGGTGACGCGTGACGCCGGATCCCGGAAGTGACGCGTTGTGTGGGGGGGAAGACGGGGGGGAGGGGGGTGGTGTCCCCGGTCGGTTTGGGGGGTGCGTTGCCCGGAGACGGAAAGTTTGGGAGCCGAAGCAGGCTCGGCTGCGGCCCCGGGAAGGGGGCCCAGGGGGCAGTGGCCCTGGGGATGGGGAAGGAGCAGGAGCTGCTGGAAGCGGCCCGCACCGGGCACCTCCCGGCCGTGGAGAAGCTGCTGTCCGGGAAGCGGCTCTCCTCAGGCTTCGGGGGCGGCGGCGGCGGAGGCGGCTCCGGGGGCGGCAGCGGTGGCGGCGGC
This sequence comes from Eidolon dupreanum, assembly GCA_028627145.1. Taxonomy (NCBI): domain Eukaryota; kingdom Metazoa; phylum Chordata; class Mammalia; order Chiroptera; family Pteropodidae; genus Eidolon; species Eidolon dupreanum. The sequence continues at coordinate 85,843,025 of CM053502.1, forward strand.
GGCGGCCTGGGTTCCTCGAGTCATACCCTCTCCAGTCTGCTCAGGTGGGTAACGCGCCGGGGCCAGGCAGCCGCCTAGAGACCTCTGTCTCCCCCGCCCGACTCTCTTGGGTCTCTAGAGAGATCGAGACTTCTGAGACACAGGCAGAATGGGGTTTCGGGGTACCCCGGGGCGAGGGCGGGCGGCCCACAGGGCAAGGGACACTAGTGCGGGTCCAAGGTGGGTTCTGCTCGTCTCGCCTCCTGACCCGGCTGCGAAGAATGGTGGGAGTTCCCAGGTGGCAGCCTTCGCCGCATGGCACAGCCCGGCTTCACCCTCGCCCGCTATAGGTGCCAGCTGTGGTATCTAACAAGGCACTTTAGAGCAATATATATATATATATATATATATATATAATATATATAATATATATATAATATATATATATTTATACACACACATATGTGTATATATATATATTTATATTAACAAATGTATTTTGTAACTCCCTCACTCCTTGCAGAAACTCCCACGCCTTGCAGAATCTTGCGGCTCCCCTAGAGGAAATTATCTTAATTCCCTTCTTTTGGGAACTTGGAATCTTCTTCTAGGCTCTGCAGGACCTGGCTTTTGTTGTTTATATTAAAATTGTCTCTGGATTTATCACGTCTAAAGTACTCTTTGAGCTCCACTTGTGCTTGAAGCTCAAATTCTAGTTCCACGTAGTGAACCTCATTGGATTAGTCTGTTAGGTGGCATATGCAGGATTCATTGGGGGTTTATTCACGAAGAAATAAAGCTTTAGGAAGACTTGTTTAGGAAACCAAGGGATGCTTTAAACTTTTCCAAGGTCTGTTGTTAAGCACTTGAATCTGAGCTGTAATGATTGAGAGGAAAAGGTCACTTTTGTGTGGCTTGGAGGGAGGATTGTCAGTGTGAGTAAAATGTGTTGGTTCAGCAGCACTTTCATAGCCTGTTTTCTTTTCCTTCCGTGTTCTTTTGAGGTTTTTAAGAAGTGGAAGTTCGTTTAGAAATGGCTTGGTTTGCTTTTGTTCCCCATTAGTTTATGTAACTTCAATTTGGGTGAGTTGAGCTTGGCCCAAGGAAGCCCAAGGCTCTAAAAAATTGTTAGGTATTAAGCACTGAGTAGGAACCCAGCTCTATACAGGAGGATTTAAAAAAGCAGTATAAGAGAACTCTCCTTAGGAGTTCTTTTGGGGAGGCAAACACCAGTACTGTTGGCTGCAATTCTGCAGCCCCTAGAACGATGCCGTCCACAGTTGGTACTCAGGATTTGTTGAATAAATAAAAGTGTCAGAGGATGGTAAATTTCTAAATAAACTAATGATGCTACTCACCGTAATTGTTAGTTCAGCGGCATAAGACAATACTTTGGGATAAGTTGGTGATAAGGTTTCCAGGAGGAGAGGGACTAAAGCTGACTTTGAAGGAAGTGAGGATTTGGGTAGGTGAAGGAGAGTGAGAGTGTTCCAGGTAGGCACACCATGATCAGAGGCACAGAAATGGGAAAGGACGCTTATTTGGTGCCAGTGAGACACTAGAACTTCTTGCCTGGAGCCTTAAATGTTTGAGCACGATTAAGGGAAATAGTGGATGGATACACTGCCATCTTTCAGAGTGAATTAGTCTTTCTCATGTTTATATTCCAGGTTCCTAGATTAGTGCCTGACAACTCATAGGTGTTGAATAAACGTACTTTGAGTGCATGAATTGGGTTTTGAATCTTACCTAGATTACTTTGATATTTTTGCACTTCTGATGTCTGAGAGATGAGAGAAAGACTATACAAGTTCAGAGGTGCCTGTCTCCCATGAGTTGAATGATGTAGCATTTGGAGGTTTGCCAGAGATACCTTAGTATAACCCCTAGTATAACCTGCTGAAGTGAGAAACTTTCACATATCTCTTGCTTTCAAGTACAGGTTAAGTTACTCTTAGGGCACTCACTCAGACACTGTTGAAATTTTGCTGAGGATTTAGCTCTCTGTAGTTAAGCGAGACTAGGAAATCTTTGTTCAGCACAGTTTTTACTTTGAGCCTCATACTGATATGTACAGTCTGCCATAAAGTGTTGGTGGTGTCAACATTCCCTTGCGTAAGAAAGCTGACTCCTGACTTGCTCCTGTGTCTGAGGGAGAGATGGTAGATGGCCCAAGAGCTGTCCCAGCCTCATCCCTGTGACTCCTAGGGGCAGGGAGGATCTGCAGGCACTTGTTACACTCACTAGGTGTGTCATTAATTAGAGGTGACTCTGGTTCAACCTAGTGAAAAATTTCTGAGCAAATGAGACCATGTGTTTAAAAAACCCCTAAGTCAGCATGTCCTGCCTTTTAAGTTTGGAAATAGTGGGTGTGGGTCCACTATGCTCACACTCCCCACCTCAAGGACATTGGGTTATTTAACAAGAACTGCAGAATCGTAGTTTCAGCCTTGGCCCTTGCATTAGCTGCCATAGCCTTCTTCCACTAGTACTGCCAAATGTGGCCTACATTTGTCCAGCTGCTTGAGTGACCAAGTAAAGCTCTCAGGAATATGAGCTCATAGCTATAGTGGATATAAATGTTTCAAACCACATGTGTAATTGTCTGTTCATCTATTTATTTATCTGTTCATGTAGTCATCTATTTATGACCCCTCCCCCCCACAATTCCACAAAAGCTTTGGGCTTATTCTTAAACTGTAAAATGTTTACACTTACCCCAACCCTTTTTTCTTAACTGCTTGTGCTTAGGTCTTAACTTCTTAAAGCCCTCCCTAATGACCCTAATACGCACAGATCTCTCAAGCTTCTACTTATTTGGAACCCATCATCTGTAGTATACAGTAGCTAGTCGACTTATACTTTGCTTGTCTAGCTTTCACAGTATGTTGCTTTGGCCCGTCAGTATAATGTTTCTATAAAGTAACCTTTTCCAGTTGAGAACACACCTGAGGGTCAGAAAGTTAGCAAAGAAGACTTTTAGACTAAAAAAGAAGTTGTTATAAGCATCGTTTCCTTCTGACCTTCCCTTATTTACTGTACATTCAGAGGCAGTATAAATAGTATTATGCTTAAGGCCACTTGTGCTGGAGTCAGACTGCCTGGATTCACATTCCACTGCCACCACTGACTATCTGCTTGACCTTATATAAATGACTCAACCACTTTGAACCACAATTTCTGCATCTGTAAAATGGGGATAATATTATCTGCCCTATAAGTATTGTCTTAGATAATGTGTGTAAGAAACTTACCATAATTTCTGGTACATTGTAAGTACTCACTGTTAGCCATCCTCAGTTCAGTTCAGCACATGCAATTTTGCCATGCTGCAACCGCTGTGTACAGAGTACCATGCCAGACACATTTTAGATAAGTGTTCTTTCATACTTGAGTATCTGTTTTCCAAGCCATGGCAGATTAGAAAGTGTGAATAAGGGAGAGGACCTGTCACATTAATGCCTTAAAAGGACAAGCGATAGAACCTAGAAAGCATAGCTATCTAAAATGTCTAGTCCTACAGAGGTTCTGGATAGCAGGGATTTTACTTTATATAATAGTGTCTCAAGTTCTGATTGTTGAACAGATGCAGGCCTTCAATCTATGGCTTGGACAGGTACTGTATAAACTTCTTTTTAATTCATGGTATGTTTCAGCCCTGAGTATATAGCAGGCACTTAAATTCACATGTGATGGAGAGTTTGATGTTTATAGTTATAATGAAACTACTGATTTCTGGAAAGTAACTTCTGTATGAGAATACAGTAAGATCTGAGTTAAAAGTGAATTCTGTCAACTGAAGGGCAGAAAGATCTGAGAAAAGGAAATGTTAAAATAACATATATTAACTGTAAACTAACTATAAATTGAGTTATGAGCTAAATACCGATGTATGTGTATGTGAATATATGTGAATGATGTAAAGTGAAATGCACTCCTGAAGGTCCAGAAGCACAAAGAAACTAAGCCAAAGGCCATAATTGAGGAGTAGACTGTGTAATGGTTTAGGAAAAACCTGTACTTAATTTTTTTACAATGAGAAGAATGGCTAAAAAAAGAAAAAGCCAAGGAAGCTTGCTAGAGAAATCTGAAATTTTATAGACATTTATTGTTATATTTATACTTATTGTAGCAATAAATGTGGCTATAAACTAGTTTTGTAGTGGGGGTAGGGAGAAGACTATCCAAAAACAGCCGTGAGTTTCCCAAAGTTATGAAAAATTTCTGAAATAAGGAATGAAGAATGAAAATTTTTGGAGAATGGACCTCATTTGAAGAACAATAACAGGTTCTCTCAGATGTCAGAAGAGATGACAAATTAGTTATTCATTATTTTTAAGAAAGATCCCTAATATTTATTTAAGGAATTCAGACTTAAAAACATGATTAGCATAACCATTTTATTGAAATGGCCCTTTATTTACACACCCTCCCCCCAATGAACCTATAACTTATAAATGACATGACAGCTTTTTCTCATGCTGACCCTTTTCCTTTTGCCCTCCTACCATGCCACATTTCTTTATGAATGTGCCAATTTGAGCAAACTGATTTTAACATCTTAAGGAAGAAGACAACACCAACCATGTAAAGATTATAGAATGGGAGGTGCTGGAGGCAGGATCTCATGGACTTACTTGTCTGATGTAAGTTCCTGCTCTTCTAAGAGAATGCAATAACAAAAACAACAAAGCAAAACACAACTATCCATTAAGACAGCAGTTTTCTGGATCTTCCACAAAACCTCCTTAATTCATTAAAGTGGTTTTTAAAGAGCTTCTTAAAATATTTCTTTTAAGTGTGATTTTATTGAGATGGCAGTCCTTTTCCTTTACTTTAGAATTGCTGTACATTTAGACTTTCTCTAAAGCAGAATGTGGTCCCCCTATTAAAACAAAACAAAACAAAAGCAAAAAATTAGCATGCCTGGAAATGACTTCTTTGTGGTTATATCTGAAAATCTAGAAAGTGCCTAATCTTAAACTGAGTTAGTCATCTGCTTGTAGTAAAAGATGATTTAAGCAGAAGATTGATAAATCGGAGAGATCTCCCTTTTTTTGTATTCTCCAATTGAAGTTTAGTTTTTACTGTGTTAGTTACAAAAAATTAGAGACAGGAAACAGTGAAACAATCTTGTGGTCTGAAGAATTTGATTTGTATCCAGTCAGCTTCAGCATGTTCACTCGTCCCTGGAGGTTATGATCCCAGTGAAAGTTGCATCCTTGGCCAGAAAAATCCCTTTGGAAGGATCCCCTACTCCACCACACCCCACCCCCTTGGTTTGTTCACCCCAAACAGCTGTGAATTTTGGTTTGCAAAAAGGAAGTCAGGGCTATTTCTGCCTTAGTCTTCAGTAGGGAAAGTAAGTCACTGGGCATTATATCCCAGAGATACCAAGGAAACCCCATAAGAAGATAGTGGAGAGTTTGTTCTTGGAAACGTCAGACTCTCCTGTGGGTAGAAACTTGGTCTTTTCTGGAGAGCCTGCAGAAAATGTTCCCCACACTGATTTCCAAAAGATTCCTGGGAGATTTTCTGTGGTATAGAAAATTATATTGTTACAGTTGTAGAACATCTTCAGATCACTTTGGTGTGGTTAGCGTTAATGGTAGTAATACTAGAAATTATATGGTACAGCTTCATATTTATCTTTTCTCAGTAATTTGTAGATCAAGTTTGTTTAGTTTACAAATCAGAAAAGAGTTTTTTAAAACAAGTCAGTTGTCTTAGCTTTACTTGTGATGTTATTACCACTATTAAAAATGGTGGAGATGATCTAGGAAGCAGAACTGCCCCCTGGCTTGCTTGCTTACTTAGCATAGCCAATAAAAGTTAGATTCTGACCCAACTCTGCCCTGTGACTTAGGCAGGTCACATAACTTCTGTGAGCATCTGTGTCTTCATTTGTATAATGGGCCTGGAATAGGGCCTCCTGAAGCAGCATCGCATGAGCTAAAATGTTTAAGACACATAATGCTTGGCCCATGCAAAGGGCTTGGTAAACCTCAGCTGCTAAAGTCATCTGATGACAGCCCAATGCTTGCCACCTTTGATGAATCGGAATGATAATCCTGTTTTTAAGGATATATTTTTTATTAATGTTGTCATTTTAAAATTTATAATAATCGATAGCAGAGACTCCTAGCCTTTTCAAAGTCTGACAATGGTAATGATGTCAGAACTTACAAACTGATACAGGCCCACGATCTCTGGTCTGAAAACTTGGGGTTTAGAATCCAGAACATTTGGATTGTTGGAGGGTAGTATTGAGCCTCTGGTAGGATCTAGGGCAACACTCTGAAACATATTTCTGCAGTGAAATCTGTAAATATTTACAGTAAATGGGATAAATATGAAGCAGTTTCATATCAGTTTAGGTTTTATACCTGAACGAGTTTGCTGCTAACTTCTGAATTTTCAGAGCTTTTTGGATTTCCGTATTGTAGGTAAGGGAATATGGACCTTGCCTTTAGGAAAAATGCTAGACATGTAAAAACACAATGAAGAAAATAAAGTCATCTGTAATTCACTACCTAAAGAAATTAACTGTTGTAATTTTGGTGTACATACTTTGGTCTTTTCCTATGTACACTTAAAAAAAAAACAAATGACATATTCTGTATATACTTTATCTCAAATTCTCAATATATTGTGAACACTTTTCTATTTTCTATTCTCCTCAACCTCATTTTAAGTGGTATTCCACAGTGTGTATGAACTGTAATTTATTTAATCCCTTTCCCACCATAGACATATGAGTTTGTTTTTAGTTTTCTGTTGGAACAGCACTGTGATGTATATACTTATAGATAAGTTTTTGTGCACACTCATGCTTATAACATTTTATATACTCAGTAGGATAGTAGATGTAATTTGAGTATTCAACCATTGCATATCAACATCTGTGGAGTTGAATACAAGAACTCGAGGACTCATGGTAATTCTGAGGCCCCTTACCTCTCCTGGGTCCTTTTGTTTGGAAAATAATGTACTGATCTATGGCTGCTAAATGCTGCTTATATTTACAAAGTTATCTTTGTGCAGACACAGGATTTTTAATAGTTAAGTTGGGACCCCTTGGTCCTTCTTCAGGGCCATTAATAATACAAATGCGTGGAGCAATATGTTCTAAGTAGAATGAGAGAAAAATCATTTTCTTTTGTAGTTCTGGTTTTTATTATGGGACATTTCAAACATACAGAAGGCATTATTAAGTGCTTGTCCTTACTGGGCATATTGTGACTTTCAGCTTTGCATATGTACAGACACATCTCTCAATTACAATTTTTTTCAGTCACAGTGAAAGTTTAAAATTTCAGGGATTATTACTTTTTTAAGTAACATTTTATTTAAAAAAATTGGGAACTCTCAATTCTTACCTGTGAAAAGGTTGAAAAAGTGGTACTGTTATCTGAGGTATCAGGTATTTAGAAAACAAGTGTTAGTTTATTTGGAGGTGATACTTTGTTTAACCTTTGAAAGGTCCTTCTTAAAGGGATTTTCTGCCTTTTTTGTCTTAATGAACCAGCGTGTTGGCTTTTTCTTTTCACCTGAGTAAGCATCATTGTGATTTTCTTTCCAGTTTCCTTTATACACAATCCATTTCTCAAGTTATTTTTCCTTTTAAAAACAGTTGAGACCTACTGATAAGTCTGATGACCAGAAAAGCTTGCAAAACAGCTCACTTCAGGGCTGTTTACCTGAATCACTGGAAGATTCTTAGACTTTCTGGTGTTTGTTTTTAGATCTTTAAGTCTTTACTGAGCCTGGAGAGGAGCCCCAGCCCTGGCTTTGTTCATGACTGTTGGTGTCATGTTCCCCACTTTTTCTCCCATCCAGCCAAGTGAGGTCAGTGCATTGACTCTTGTCCTGGTTGGATTCAGCTGCCTGATAACTTGCTTCTTCAGGTTGCCCCACAGCCTTGATAAAACTTCAAGGCAAAGCCCAGCCTGCAATGTAGTATTTGAGGTTGTTAACTCACAAGTTAATTTAAAACAGCTTAGTTGTTCCATAGACTCTCCTGTAGGTGGGTATGTACACGTGTATTTGGGAGTTTCACTTCTTGCTCAGTTAACACTTTGCTTTCTCTGTGCCAAGAACTTTACATCTATATTTCCTCAGTTTACTTTCTCACCATGCCTGCTAGATAATTGTTGTTATTCCTGATTTATAGATGAAGAATCACAGGTTCAGGGAGAGGTTAAAGTGACCAGTTCAGGGCCACACAGAGAGGGTGCGGAGAGAGGAATGTCCCTCTGACTCTAAAACTGTTGTTTGTAAAACATCACATTTGACTCCTGGAGAGCTCAGTCTCTTTGAATGAGATTCAAACCACCACTTATTATATGCTTAGTTGATATTTTACCAAAAAGATTAATTAGGAAATTATTTATTTTAATTCTGTAGTTGATTTTATAACATTTACTTTGTGCCAGATACTCTTCTAAGCAGTTTGCAAATATTAACTCATTTTGGCCTCATAACAACTCTTTGGGGAAGGCACTAGTATATTACTGCCTTTTTACTATTGAGGAAACTGAGGTACAGAGAGGTCAGGTAACTTGTTCAAGGTAGTAAGCTAGTAAGTGGTAGAGCTTAGTTTTGAACCCAGGCAAACTGGCTCCAGAGTCCTTGCTCTTAGTTTTTATGCAACTGGGGATTCTTCCTGTTATCTGAGAATATTACTCCAAATCCCTTTAGAACACTTTGACTACATAAAGTGAGAGGCTTATTTTGTAAGAAAATCATTGGCAATTTCCCTGAAATATAGGAAAGTTAGATGAGGGGAGTGTCTTTAAACTTATGCCAAATAATTGAGGCTATAAGGGAATGCCGTGTAGTTCATGAAGAAGAAGATCACCCCTTTTGTTTTTTTCAAACTTTTCTTCTAGAAAATTGTCATCTTCCTCTCAAGTAGGTTAACGCATTCATGAATTTCATTTAAGAAAATTTAGGGGACCCCTTCAAGTTCAAAGCAATAAAGATTTGTTTTGGACATATGACTGCCAGATGTACTACTACCAAGGCCGAAGTGTGTGCAAAGGAAGTAAATCTGAAGAGTTGGCAAGAAACCAGAGGCCTGTATATTTGAAGTGATTTCTAACAATTGCTACCAACTCTGCTTTTTTACAGTTCTCTCCCCTCCCCTCCCTCAGTAGTAGTTTATAACTAAATCTTACATTCCCCAAAAAACAATTAGTTTGTTCATAAAATGATTTTCAGAGAGTATTATCTGTCTGGTTCAAATGATTGTTGATACTACTTTGAAGCCTGAGATTATGGGGCAGGAAATGTTACTTTCCGTAATCCTTGGTGCTTTGGTTCTCACAATCCTGTGACAAAGGTTATTAGTGCCCATTTTACTGATGAGATTTAAAGAGGTTAAAGTCACTTGCCTAGGCTGAGGTTTTCTATTTGCAAGGCCTTTAGAAGCCATTTTATGTGGAGATTGTGGCTGCCAGAAAGATGTTTGAGTCCTTAGGTTGTAGAAGTGTAAGGAAAAGAGTATTCTAGTTTAGGAGCTCTAAAAACACCTATGGGTCCTATATGCTTAGCAGTAATAGAATACCTCTATTATTTTTTACCTATAAATGAAAATACCTCAGATGTGGAAATTGGCAGTGATTCCAGTTTTGTTACTTTTAAATCTGTTGCTGCCTTCATAATTGCATGTTTAAGACCTAGCTGGAGAATAGTTTTCTTGCTAGTCACTCATCAGCGGCCCTTTTGTGTTGTCAGCACACCCAGAGCAGACTTGCAAAAAGGTTTTTAACTAAATGATCCAGGATTTAGTGCTTCAGTCTAAAATTCAATAGTTTTTCTTTTTAAAAGAGTGTATAAGAAGTTGTGATTCTAGTAGTTTTATCTATTATGTTTTGTTGACCAAAATCATAGAGCTGCATTTTTAATCCATCATAATCTCTTAGACTCATTCATTGTCTTTAGTTATCATCACTTCTGTTTACCTCTCTTTATTTACTCTTTTGTTAACTATATCATTCATTTACAGAGAGAATTGATGACAGTGACAGTCCAGGTATACTTTAGTTTCTTCTCATTCAATTAGCAGATATTTATGAAGACCTAATTCTTTTGAGTTTTCATGATCATTTAAAAATATCTGTGTTCGCCAAGAGGAACGCATATCTAAATTCTAAGTTTTGTTTAATAGTGCTAGCACTAATGAAATGATCTAGTAGAAACTAAACCCGAGATTTGGTTTGTTGGGGGAGTTCCTACTGTAATCTATAAGTTGATTGCTTATAATTTGTTTTTTTTTTTTTATCTTAACATAGGTGCTTTCCAGTTGGCTTACTGTGGGATTTGGTTGTCATTTTAATAAACCGATTTACCCATAAGTCACTTCTTGAGAATTCAGATCACCATGTAGTAAAATTCATCATTTTCTGATGAACTGAATCAGCTGTGAGTTTGGACAAGTCTGGGTCTTTGAAAACATGTGAATATTATGTAATAACCTGATCACTATTATTATCGTATTTATTCAAATGCTTCCTATTGCTGAGAGTATTTTCTGATTTTCTCCTGATGATGGATAATGAGGTCATCATCCGATGAATCAGGCTGGCATCAGGTTTCCTCATTACCAGGTACTGGGACTTGTGACATTTTGACCCTATAGGCTTAACCTATTACTTTTTATTGCTTTGGCTATATTCACATTTGTTTTAACCTCTTGTTTCTTATTGCCCACTTAGTATTCATACTAACAAGTTAGGATTGGTCTTTGAGTTCATGTGGTCATCTGGGTTTGAGTGGAACAAAATCTAAATCTTGTTCTCCTCCTCCCCCGCCTTCACTGATTTTGATTTTAGCCTTTTACTTGATATGTAGACACTTTAATCAAATCTTTAAGTCAAAATCTTTAAGTTTTCTTGTCTTAGAGTTTTAGCTTGGCCTACGTCTGTCTAGGTCCCTGGGGTCTGGGAAGTACACAGGTCTTTTAGTTTTATCCTCTAGTCTCTCTGTGCTTGAACTCTGGAGGCAAGAAGACATGGGATAGACAGAAAAATCAGTCTGCAGGAAATAGTCTCCAGGAACCTTCCTCCTTCAGAGTGCACACTGCCTCTGGAGAGCTATCCCCCTCAGAGACATTCCTCCTAGTATCACCTCAGCCACCCTTTAGCTCTATGGTCTTGGTAATGTTTTTTACTTCTGTTATATCTCAGTTTCCCTATCCATAAAAAGCAGTGTTTAAAGCATCCTGTTAGGGTTCCTAAGAAAGCTTCATCAGCACGTCTTAAAGCAGCTGCAGAGTCAGACTGTGGAAAGGAACTACTGCTTACTTACACTTACTGTGAACCAGGAACTGGATGAGGCCTTTTATATACCTTGTCCAGAGGGTGAGTCAGGAGAGAAGGAAGTCTTTCTGTCCCCTCATCTATGTGAATGTGTAAGCTGGCCATTGATCTTTTTGCCCTTGAAGCTTTCATAAACAAATACTGATTAGTGCCTAATTACTATACGTTAAGCATACTGCTGTAGGAGATATTTAGGAATACAAAATTTGTTAATTTCCCTAAGAAATTGACTTGATCAGAGCAAGTTACGTACCAGAGAAAGGAATTGATTCCAGGACTGGAGCAGGGAAAATAAAAAAGACAGAGCATGTCAAAAGAACACAGAAGCCAACCTGAAAGAGCTCTCAGTGGCCACAGTGGGAACAATCTATCTGAACATTGGATTATAAACCAAAAAATAAAATAAATATCCCTGAGTTAATGATATAAATGATTGAATGAATGAATAATTAATTAATTAATTGGGGGAGAAGAGTGAGCTCTTCCTTTCAGAAGAATTCCAAATAATAGATATGGAAGGAATGAGGGGAATAGAAAATCACTATCAACATCACAATAATAATAGCTGAAGGCAAGGTGAAACTTTAGGGAGAACCAGAATATTTGCATAGCCTCAAAGCATCTGCCCTAAAATATTTATTAGTGTGGTAGTTTCAAGATGGAGTTTAATTCCTCTTCTTGAGTGTGGGCTGGACCTAGAAACTGGCTGGCAAATTACAGATTATGGAAAGGGAAAAACAGTAACTACAGTGGAAGAAACTGACAGACATCACCTTAACCAAGTGGTCAAGGTTAACATCACCAGTGATAAGTTAGGTTGATATAACTTACCCTTTAATAGGGTGTGTTGAGAAAGGTACTTTTATCTCTTGTGTCCTTCTCCCAAATCCATCACATCAGTGTAATCATGAGGAAACAGGCAAACTCAAATTGAAGGACATTCTAACGGATTCCTGACTAGTACTCTTTAAAAGTCTTCCCATGAAAGACAAGGAAAGACTGTCACAGACTGGAGACTAAGGAATTATGACTATTAAATTGTAATGTGCAATCTTGGAACAGAAAAAAGGACACGAGTGTAAAAATTGGGGAAATCTGAATAAAGCTTGTAGTTTAGTTAATAGTATGTACAGTGTCAATTTCTTAAGTTTTGATCAATATGCCATGGTTACCTAAGGGGAGGTAACATAAAGGGAGGCTGAGTGGAAAGGCATACAGGAACTCTGTACTATCTTTGCAACTCTATTGTAAGCCTCAAATTATTTTAAAGAAAAAGTAAACAAAGACCCTCTTGGATAGTGGCTCTGGGGTCAGGTTGCCTGGGTTCAAATCTTGTCTTTGCTACCTACTAAATGAGAGAGAATAGACAACTTTCTTAATTTCTTTGCTTCAGTTCCTTGATGAGTAATAATAAATAGTACCTCCTGTATAATAAGATTGAGTGAAGATTAAATGAGTACAATGAGTCAAGTACTTAGAACAGTGGCTGGAACATAGTAATGCCAACTAATAGTACTGATATTTGTACAGAGAAAGTCCAGACACATTTTTAGATACGCAGCCATTTGGCCATGGATGTCAGTAGTGCTAAGAGTCTGGAAGAGAAGAAGATGGTAAAGGACTGGGATGGTCTAGAGACGCCTCCGCCTCCACATGTACCCCTAGGAAGTGGGACTTGAGCCTTGCCCTTGAGGAAAGCCAAAGATTCAGATAGCTGATAGTAGACTGGTATGGAGGAGGCAAGGGAACAGCTACGGGCTAATGGGGAGAAACTTCAGTGGGAAAGACCTGTTTGTGGAGCAGTGAGTAAAGCCTCCCAGGGGGAGTGAGGGCTATGTGTGGACTAAGTAGAAGGAAGGCTGTAAGGTGAGTGCGTTCCAGCTTGTATGCTAGCTTGATTGAGTTTACACTTTATCTCTAAAGAGATATCCCTTCAAAAAACAGGATCTCTGTTGTGCTTTGTTTGTTGATTGAGAAAATATGTTATGACAAAGTAACTATGAAGTTAGTAACACTATGAAATAAATGTGTTTTATTAAGTACTGTAGTTTCTCTGTACCTTTGGGACATTGTGATACATATGTGAGACACTGCCTACTGCCCGTGCCTGGTGTAGGAATGCATTTGTCGACCCTTTATAATAACACTGTGGCCCAAGGGCTAAGAGTCACTGCTGTCAAATTATTGAAGTATAATTTACATACAGCGAGTGCACAGATATTAAGTGTACAGAGCAATATATTTTAAACTATGTATTGTTAAGAAACAAAATTTAACCGAGTAAATCTGAGGACTTAATGGGTTTTATTAAGTGATTTATGAATCGGGCAGCATCCCATCTAGCACCTAGAAGGGCACTCCAAGGAGTCACACAAAATGGAAGGTTTTTTTTTTTTGACATTCAATATTATGTTTTAGGTGTACAGCATTGGAAGGTTTTTATAGTCAGAAAGAGGGAGGGACAAGGAAGTTAAAAGAGTGGATTATTTCGGGGAGGTCATTTTCTCTTACGGAAAGGCGGGGAGTCTTATCAGGCAGGTTACCTCCCTGGTGCTGACCTGGAAATTCCACAACTGGTTGGTTCAAAATTAATTCCACTCCTGGGAGAAGCTGAAACTGCAATTAAGTTTAGGTGTTAAGTCTTGGTGTGGCTTAGCAAAAGTGACTCCATTTTGGGCTTGTTTCTTTTTAACAGTATATATCTGTGTAGTCATCACCAAAATCAATACATAGAATGTTTTCAACACTCCAGAAGTTTCTCTTGCGTCTTCTTCCAGCCCCAAATTCCCCTTCTCAAGGTAACCACAATTTTAACCTCTGTCATCATAGGTTTTTGCCTGGGAATGTGTTTCTTTTTCTCCACCATACATCCAGGTCTATGCAGTATAGTGGGTGGAATCAGGAATGGGTCTGTATGTGCCAAATACTATACTAGACACATTCCCAAGCTTAAATAAATTCTCCCATAAAACCACAGACCTAGGCTTATGTTACTTATCTAAGTTCAATTCTATATCTCACTGACTCCAGAGTCAGTTTTTTCCATTGCACCATGCTCTGTGCCTTCAGCTGACATTTACCATAATAATTGTTATCATCATGAATGAAAAGTCACCTTAGTAGGTTTTTTTCCCCCCAGTGGTTTACATGGTAGTTCAAGAGCAGTAGTTCACAACAACTAATCCTCATGTCTGTGCTTTTTGCATAACTCTGTTGGAAAGTAGGGGGAGTTGTACTGATTTGAAACCGAAGGTTATTGGCAGTTTTTTCATTTAATGAGTGTCAGACCATGTACTAGCCTGTGGAATTAGAAAGAAAGTCTCAGTCCCAGCCTTTTGATCTAATGAGGGAGGCAGTATTGTGGTGAGTGCTATGCAACAGAGCGGTACAGAAGGATTATGGAGGAGTCAAGGGACAAAGTGGTGGGGTGGGAGCAGCTCCAGGTGTGTGAGAGAAATGTTCCTCTAGAAGAAGTAAAGTCTGAGTGGAGTATTAGAGCTAACAGGAGTTGTACAGGCAAAGAAGGGGAAAGTGAGGGCTCATCTAAACCGGAGAGAGTATACAGTGTGTGCAAAGAATGGAGGTATGGAGACTATGGCATATTCAGAGAACTGCAGGTAATTAATTGCCTGATATGAAAGAGAGAGGGCAGGGTGCTGTGGAGTGGGGAGAGGTAGCTGGGGTAGCAAGCGAAGGCGAGACCATCCATGCCCATCAATATATACAAGGAGCTGGATTTTACACTGAAGGTAATGATGGATTTGCAATTTTAGAAAATCACTTCAGATTTTTGGGAAATGGATCAGAGGGGTTGAGACTGACTAGGAGTGCAAAATGATGAGGGCCAGTAAAAATGAGCATGGAGAGGAGGCCAAACTGGAGAGATATTTAGGAGGTGGAATGAATAGGACTTGGTGGCTGTTGATTACAATTGAGAGGTTGATCTCTCCTATGACTACATAGGATTTTATTATGTAAAATAAGAAAATGGATTTTTTAAAAGTCATAACTGAAAAGAGATGCTTTTTTCCGTTGTTAGCAGAAGGGCAATGTTTGCTTTAGACAGCCCCATTACTTATTTTGATGTGAATAGGAGTTTGTAGATGAAAGCCTTGAGTTGTATCAAAACTTTTTTTTTTTTAATCAGGCAGGTAAATCAGTCTTTGGTTTATTTTAATCTTCCTTTGTTTATTGTAATGAAAACAAAATCTCCAAATGGGTATTCTCACATAGAAGACCCAGGAACCCTTGAACTGAGGGATACTTGGTGATTTGGAAAGAAGAAAGAGCAGACCTTCTTACTACCTTCAGGTTTTATAGTCAGTGTATTTATTTATTGAGATGTGTACAGAAAGCCAAACCAGAATTTCTTGTGAAAGGTGTATGGATTTCATTCTAAGGGTTTTATCAAGTTTTAAGCTAATCCTGTCTTTGCTTTGGCCTGTGGTCTGTTGCTGAAATAAGCTCTTTCCCTGTGCACACGATAGCAGTGAGGGGGATTCTTAAACCCACAGGGCTATTATCTAGGTGCCCAAGACTTCCTCACTCACAGTCCTGGTCCTTAGCTATGAGAATGTGGCCTAGTGAAGCTTAAGGGTCATTTGCATAGTACTAGAAACTTCTAGAAAAGGCAAAACAAGCTCCTGGGCTATGTGATTGGTCATACCTGGAGTCCTGACCCTCAGTGGTCATTAAGAAACCCAAACCACACCCTTTATGCTGAGAGGAAGCTTTTCTCTCCAGTCAGCCAAAACTATCTGCTTACCTCAACTCCAAATTTCCTATTACTATAAATCCTTGACAATTTAGAATGAAGGATTGTAGTGTGTGGGGCAGAGAATCCTCATTCAGATGAGTAGAAGAGAAATGGCAGTTTGGCTACAGAATCATAAAAATTAAAACTGCAAGAGAGATTTTTTTTTTTGCCTCTGGAATCTGTATATTGCTCTTAGCCCCCACTAATCTCTGCTATTCCAGTTTTCAGGTTGCGCCCAGGGAGTAAGTGTTAATACTTTTACAACACAAGTTCTTGTTCACCTAGGGACGTTCATTTCAGCTTTAAGTTGTGAGTAAACAAGCATGCTAGGTGAGCAGCAATTTATGCAAACTGAACATCTGTGACCTTCGTTCACTGTTGTGATGAAATCAAACATTCATATGCTAATCTGACACCTTTAATGATATGCATGATCACTATTGTGCTGCATGGTAATTAGGTAAGCTGTTCACATAAATGACTGTAATTAGTATTAATTTTTACATGGCCAAATCAAATTTTCCCAGTTTCATGTTTATTAATTTGTTGGTTCTCTAGCATCTGTAATTAGCATCAATGTCAGCATTTTCTCTTGATATCTCTCATAGTCTGATTCTCATCAATGGCATGCTCTAGTTCCCCCGTGTTAAAATTCAAAAGTTTAGGTTCTCTTTTGTAGAGCCCCACGGAGGAAGAGGGTAGTCCTCAGACCCATTCTCTCTCCCTGCCCCACTTCACCCTCAGAGCAGCTTCTGTGGCTTCTCTCTGATCCCAGGTATTCTAGGAGTCCGGGGTCCTCAGGGAGGTGAAGCTCTAGACCTAGACTGGCTGGCCCACCCGGGGCTGGGTGAGCACAGCATTGGGGTGAGAGACACCTTCACCTCTGGGGAGAGTTGGCAACACATTTTATTAAAGGATAGGGATTGAAATAGCTGAAAATCCCTCATCTAGCAGGTAGAAAGGATATAATAGACATTTGTTTACAGAACACTCTCATTCTACTGCACAGTTGATTTTAGATTAGAAAGAGGGCTAGTGTATTAGTAAAAATATTTTGATATCTTAGTTAGAGGATTATTGAAAAGAAAACGATACATTTTAGATGAATTGAGAAACAAAATTGGTTTTGAGTGACATGTTTGACCTGCCGTTTTGTATCTGTGTGGCATGCAGTGATGGGTGGTTGGTTCACTTTTTGGTGGTGAAATGCAGAACCTTTAATTGTGGTCTTCCTGGCTGAGTGTATATTGCCTATTTTTATTGTGATTAACCTGACCCACCATTTGATTCCCTAAAAGTTAGGTTTTCTTTCCTGTATTTGATGAATGCTGTCATACTTCAGCAGAGATGAACTTTGTTCTTTCTTCAAACATTTACTGAGTTTTTGCTCCATGGTAGGCCCTCTGCTAGGAGCCAGGTACAGAAAGATGATCAAATACCTTGACTTTAAATAATACCTTTTGCATTTACCTCTATAAAATTTGGTCTCACCACTCTGTAAAATGGAGAAAGACTAGTTCATGTGCCCACAATACAAATAAGTAGTCACAGACAAGTGAACTTTTTTAGGTTTACACATGATAACACTGGCTGAGCTGAAGTCTTGGTCTCTTGACCCCAACTATTTTAGTTAAGAAAGATTAAGTAAAATAGTCTTTGAGTCTAAAACTAATCAATCAGGAAGGATGGTATCTTCTCAAAGTTTATGCAGACATTTAAAAAATTCATGCAAATGATTCTTACACTGTGCTACTTTATGAAAATTTAATAATTAAAAATATCAGAATTTAAACACAAGGACTCATATTTTGCTCAACAAAAATATTCATCACTTAGTAAATCACCCTGATAAACCCAGAATGATTTAATCATCACCACTTGATTTATACAGTGTTTTCACTAAGACACTGATCAGTGTATTTTTTAATTATTTTGGCAGGTAGTAAGATTTTTCTAAGATTGGAGAGGAAATGGTTTTGAAAATTCTGTTAGGCGATATTGAGTTGGCCAGAGTGGGAAAAACAGAGCTAAGGTAATGTTCCAGCCCATTTTCTTCTGCGGCTAGAAATCCTCCAGGCCCAATAGCCCATTTTAGGTTTATTCTTAGAAAAGGCCTTTGGGCTCTCTGTGTTTTTGACTCTTTTTAGTTTCTACAAAACTTTAAAAGGAGTATTTCACCATGAGTGAAGTGAGAAGAGCAGTATAACATTCCACTATGGACCCCAAAACAGTGTTTATTGAATATAGGCCTCTCTGAAGTCTCTGAGCATAGGGGCGAGATGGGTTGTAGAGTTGTTTCTTCTTGTTGGTCTCACTGAGGGCTTCTGGAAGCAGCAGTGAGAGCAGAGGTGACTTGTCGTGGTTAGGGAACATGAACCCTTGCCACACTGAGGTGGTTAGTTGTATGATCTTGGGTAAATTACTTAAATTATCTCATTTTTTTCAGCTGTAAAAACAGGGTGATATTTTACTCAAAAAGGGAGTTTTGGGGTATTATGTATATAGAAGATCCTTCTGTTTGCAGTGGAAGTATTAGTTAGCTCCTTACATACATTTATTTCTGGAATCATTTGAAGTGAGTCTTTCCATCCAGAATATAAATTTCATGAGGGCCAACGCCATGTCTGTCTGTTTCACTCACATGTATCGCTGCTTCTATGGCAGTGCCTGAAGCTTAGTAGACACCTACTTGGTGAGTGAAGGAGTCCCTATAGTTAGTACTGTAGGCAGCTGGGGAAAAATGTTGACACACTGCCTATAAGAGTAGATCTGTAGTCATTAACATCTTGGAGCTTTAGGCCTAGGCAGGTTTTCTTGTTACTAAGGTACAGTTTAGGTTTTTATATTCCCAAAATTTCCTTACAGAGGGTCTTCTTCTATTTAAATTTGATTGATGAAAATATAATAATGAAGTGAAAGAAGAGGCTGGGTGTGTTTTTGTTTTGAGGTGTGCTGGCATGTACTTGAGACCCAATCTCTGAGCTGCTCAGTTTTGTTCTGGGTCCACTCCTAGTTTAAGACAGAGCTGGTTCTCTGCTCCCATCTTCTCAGAGAAAGTATTTGCTTCCATCTCAGAGCTGTTTTCCTTGTAGCCAATTACAAGCCTCTGAAGAATTTGGGGGTAATAAAGGAGCATCATATCTGCATCTTACTAGTTAATATAGAGGAAAATCTGGACATAATTTATGAAAGGATGAGACCAAAGTCTCAACTACAGTATACTTTTCAACAAATATTGCTGGGTTGAAGTTGAAATGTTAATTAATATGAAAATGAAATTACTTTGAATTGAGACTGCTGCTTCCTGTGTTCTCAATGGAGCCTGCTATGGAAGAAAAATCAGACAAAATACTCTCTATAAAGCCTCTATTTTAAGAAGAGTGATTCAGAGACAAACCCAGGTCCAAGAAATTTTCATCAACAAATAAAAACTGAATTGCCAGGTTTGCCAGATGTCTCATTTTAAAGAAATTTTTCCTCATTTGGTCTCTTGTAAAAGTCTTCCTTTGCCTCTGAAATTACTCTGTCCCCATGTAACTTTAAAAAGTTTCAGAATGTTCAGAATCCCATCTGTGTAGGGCTTATAATTCTTTGTGGTTCAGCTGGGAATTGCATTGCATAAAAATAAAGGCAAAAATACCACATTATTGGACTACAGAGTTTGGAGAAATTTTCTGAGGTCATTTAGTATAGTTCATCTTGGTCTTTCACTCAACATTTATTGAGCACCTGATGTGAACAAATACTGCTTCTTGTTCTAGATCTAAGGCAGCAGAAGCTTCTCTGCCTGCAGTGTAGTCCTCCCTCATTAAAGGTGTACTCTACAGCCCTCTTACTTTACATGAAGACTAATAAGGTAGAATGGCCAGTAATTAAAGGGATAGGAGCTCCCTTTAACAGTCAGAGACACAGGCCCTTCTAATGAATATCTCTTGGGGAGGGGGCAACATAAAACACTCCTGCATATTCCTTTATTTGGTTCACCACTAAACCTCTCCCTGCAGGCCCTCCCAGTGTCCTGTGTGCACTGGCAGAGGAAGAGGAAGGGGACGGAGGCAGAGGGGCATAAGGAGCTAGCCCAGCATGGTGCTCACAGCTTTCCCTCTGCCCGGGCGTGGCAGACAGAGCTACCAATGGAGAAACAGGAGCAGGCCCTCGGCTGAGTGGAGAAGGCTTTTCTTGTGTAGTTTGTGGAGAGGCATGTTTCACTAGAGGTTAGTTCAGATGTCAGTGATGTTTTCTTTTGGCACCTTTTCATTTATGTGACCTCTTCACATCCCTACCCCCAGGTGTTCCAAATTACCTATCAAAATTCCTGTAACCACTATGTAGCTAGATTGAAATTGATGTTAGAAAAATCAGTTTTTGTAAGAATTCACATTAAAGTGCAAATGAAATGGCATTCTACCCTGTCTCGCTCTGTTTGTTAAATTAACCAAAAAATCTGACGGTGTGATATAGGGAAAGATCTTTCTGAATAGAGGTTCTTTCCTTTCTTCCATCTGGATAGAGGGGAAGAGGGATCCTGTCCCTACAGAATCCACTACTGACTGCTCTGTACTTGCTCCTGGCTCACTGTTGTCCCCTCTGGACCTAAGGCCTGGAGGCCCCTGATCTAGCTAGGCTCTACTTCTCCCTGTGGCTGCTCTGCTTAGGGAATTCTAGGTGTTTCTGTTCTGGTCAGGGTCACAAGTTTATGAGGGTTGGGCCTTGGGTGGGAGCTGATATGGTATTTGGAAAACTCCCCAACTGCACAGTCTCTAGAGAGAGGAAGAGGCTGTCTCTTGTTACAGACTGCCCTCCCCCACCTGGTAACACCTACACAGGCTCTTCCCGAAGAGCCTTATTTTGCCTCCTCAGTTTTTCTGCCTTAGGCTCACTCCAGAACTGTTTTTCCTTTTTCTCATTCTACCCTCTCACCCTACCCCTAGAATAAGCCTCTGCTTGTTCCTTCCAGAGACTGAGGTAGGTAGGTACTATTATCATTCTCTCCTTGGAAGTAAAAAAACTGAGGTACAGAGAGTTTAAATAACTTACTGCTAAGCAAAAAGCTGGCCTTTGAATCTTATAGGGTTCTTGTGAGGATCTTCAACATATGAACATGTTTTGGACCTGGCACAGGATATTGTGCTTATTAAATGTTAGCTTTATAACTGTTGTACGAGGTGACGCTATGGGGCTGATAAGACGGCTGCCAACAAGTTCATCCCTAATGCACCTCTGCTTTCTTTAGAAAATTATGATAAGGTAAGAAGGCAATAAAAGGTATCTCTGGATCAGTTTCACAAAACTCTTATCACATTTATTAGCATGCTGTCTCAAGGTCTCCTTAAAGATGGCTACCAGATCTGTTTCCTGAACTTTATAGTCTCATTAAAAGTATTCTGTTACCTTCTGATTTATTGAAAGGAACAAGTTAACTACAAGTATGAATTCTTTTTTTTATGGAACAGCTTATAACAATAGCACATTAAATGCAAATTTCACAAGTTATTGTTACATTTTGAACTTATATATACCTTAAAAAACTTGATCCTGAATGAGTATCAGTTATGATTAGTAAACTAGAATGTTTCTAGTTCTCTATGCAAAAAGTTGGAAGTCAGTCCCTTGGGAAGTCCCCCAAGGAGACTTGTTTCTAAGAGAAAATTAAATATTGGCTTGGAACAATGTTTCAGGATGGTGGCTTGCCCTTGAGTCCAAAATCCTTAATGTGTCTGAGTCTTGCAGTCTGGCTCATTTGTCTTTCTTCATTGCTCACTGTTAGCTTTGCACTGGATGCTTCAACATCACTTCATTTAACAAATATTAAGTGCCCATTTGCACTTCCCTTGAACCTGGGGCTTGTGCTGACTTGGATCTAGAACTGTACACTTACCTCTTTGCCTACAAAAAAAAACTTCCCATGGCCTCGTTTTTTGAAAGCTTTTGGCTTCATCTTAGAAAAGGCAGTAGGTATGGTGGTGAAGTGCTTAGACTCTGGAGTCAGGCTATGTGGGTTCACATCCCAGCTCTGCCACTTTCTAGTGGTATGACCTTGGGCAAGTTTTAACCTCTTGTTTCATCTTTATAATGGCAGTAATAATAGTGGCTTTCTTGCAGTGTTGTTCTGAGAATTATAGAAGGTAATCCACAAGGTTGCTTAGGATATTCCTAGTACACAATAGCTTCCCAGTTAGTGTTGGTTTGGCTATTATTGATACATGTCACTTTCTGTGGGAAGTCTTCCAATTATGCATGTGAGGCCTTTTCTATGTACTTCCAGAGCCAGTTCTATAACTCCTGGTATTGCATTTATTGTACTGTATTGTAATTTCACATTTGCCTATTTCTATCCACTTTCAGACTGCAAGCCCCTTGAAGGTATGTAAGTTCTCTTTCTTGGCCACAGTTGTATTTCCATTGCCTAGTAGAAATTGTTTCTTTGTTCTACCTGATCTAAGATGTTATGGTAGGCCTATTCTTCTTCCTTCTTCCTTCTTCCCCTTCTTCTCCTTCTTCTCCTCTTCTCCTTCTACTCCTTCTCCTTTTCCTTCTTCTCCTTCTCCTTCTCTTCCTCCTCCTCTTCCTCCTCCTCCTTATTCTTCAAGATTTCCTAACTAAGTTGTTTTTTATGAGTCTGCTTGCCCATTTTGTTCTGAGCCAAGAGGCTCAAGTGTTTCTCTGTTCCCTCATTAGGGCAGTTTTTTTTTTAATTTTTAATTTTTTAAATATTTATATTTATTCAAGCACATAGTGAGGAAACAGGGAGTGTGCAATTCAAAATTACATTATATGTGCCATAACAGAGTATGATTAGCTTCTGTAATTCACTGAGTCACTGGAAAATTATAAATTGTAAGATTTCTATGTATAAGTACAACTATATGCATATATATACACACATACATACACAAACATACATTACCTTCATTACATTACATGTATTATAAATGAATTCTGTATCTGCAAACATGTATATACATATTTTCTTCTCCGAGATGGTGTATCCAATTTAGCAACGATTAAAAGTAGACCACATAAGAAACCATTTGTCATATTTCCTTATATTTTCTCTATAAATATATTCTTATTCCCTCCCTATATATTTTTTAAAAATCCATAAGAAAAAATCTTATTTTCAAGATTCTCATTTTGTTAATATAGTTTGTAAAAATATGTCCACTGTCAGAGCACATGCATCTCTCAACTCTTGACTGAAATTCCATGAAATGAAAAGAAATACATGCATTTTAAAGTAATATATTTATAACACCTTGTAAAAATGAAAATATGTCATTAATAAATATGTGAAAAGGGAAACCATGGACATATTTCTACATTAATTCAATACACGTTTATTAAAACTCTCCTGTATTCCAGGCATATAAATACTGGTAAAATCTAGACCTAGTCCATAAGAAGCTCATTATCTACATGAGAGATACACATAAAACCAAATTAAAAAATGAGAGACATTATATCCATAATAAAACACAAAGTGAGTTCAGTGGAGGACATAAATAAATCTGCCAGGCATATCAAGCAAGATGCTAGAACAATATTCTCAGACAAAGTGACATTTACTCATATATACATTGATTACATTGATCTTTCACCCTTTTAACCACAATATGTCTCTATAATAGATGTATACTAACAATGTTTTTATGAGGGTAAAATGCCCACCCAAAAAAATTGGCAGCAAATGATCCATGGAAAAGTGAGGCAAGATTAATAAAGAATGAAACATCATGCATGTTGGATTGAAATATAACTAGGAAGAAATGAGAAAAATAATTAGACCAATAACTGCTCTTTGATGCCTTAGGAAAAGAAAAGAATGCTAGGAGACTCCTGAAATAAAATATGACATACCACATATAAAGTTTCATCAGCCAAACTACTTAATATTGAATAACAAAATCAGTTACGCTTAAAAAAATTTTTTTTACAGTAAGGCACTGTGTGTTCACCTCCTATAGTTAGATTGCTTTCTGTCACCGCATATTTGATCCCCTTTACCTCGTTTACCTACCCCCTCCTCCTTAGGGCAGTTTTTAAAGATACACCAAGCTTTGGGGATGAAAATGATATTTACGTACTTGTGCCAGATATTACAGTCGGCTCTTTGGATACCCTCATCAAATTCATCTCCTTCACTTACATGCACATAGACCCATATAAGAATTGTGTAAAATGCTCATTCAGCTTAGTGAATGCCAGAGCTGGGCTCTAAACCTGGGTTTGTCTGGCTTCATGGCACATACTATTTTAGTTCTATGCTCACTGTTTTGCTGAGGACTTGTCAGCTGTCTGGTTTCCTGCCCACAGCTACTATCCCAGGGCCTTATCGCCTCTTCTCTAAGGAGCAGTACAATTAAGACTATAAAAGTGATCATTGAAGGGATTGGTTCCTTCTTTTGGGAAGACTCTGAGTTGAATATGGTCTTACATTGTGCAGTTGCAAAACTTTAAAGTCACAAAACAATGAGACTGTCATGCAGGCAGATAAGGATTATGAACAAAAACAACAAGCTTGGAAACAGGAGAGGAGAGAGCAGAGAAACATCTATTTTTATAGCTTAATTTCTTAGTTTTGTCCAGAAGTTAAAAATAGAATTAATCATGCCCTCTAGGCCACCTGGATCTTTGACTGGTACAAAAAACTTATACAGCATGTCCAAAGAACAGTCTATATAAAGACTTTCTATCAAAATATGCTATGTGCCAAAGAATAGGTTCCACCTCTCTTCTGAATATGGTTTTTTAAACAACAAAACACAGATGGGCTTGGAAATTAAGATTTATTGGGACTAGAGCTGATCTTCTGGGTAGTAAGATAAGCTAATGAATCAGAATAATACAGTATCTGTTTTTTCCTCTAAGGATCATTAGGGTACTAGCCTTTGGTAACATCATTACATTTTAATTTTCTATTTGCATGTTTAAAAAAACAACAGTGTGGGACTGGCATGCTCTTATTTGCTTAATTAGTGTCCACTGGCTGAACTGTTTCTAGTGCAATAGGCGAGGCCAACTTGCATGGCTCGGAAGGAATTTCATCCTTTTCTGGTTGGTTCAGTCTCCCACCAAAGCCGAGGCACAAGGACGACTCAGAGGAGCTTCCAAATGTAGCTGCTGATGAAAGCCTTGCCTTCAAAAATATTGGAGAACTCCTTCTAGTTCTGAAATTCTCTAAGAACTCTGAAGATACAGAAAAAGGAGACTCTCTGTTGTTGATTTTAAGTCCTCCAAAAATGTTAACATCTTTTTAACACTTTATTATTTAAATTTGTTTTCTAATATAGGTATCTGTGTGATGACTTATAGTCTCAAAAAGCCTAAGTATAACTCAGAGCTTTCTGATCAGAAGATGGTGTAGATAATGACTTATTTATCAAAACAACTGATATTTGGTGTTCACAACAACCTGATCCACAAGATCTTGACGTACTTTTTGGAAGTGGGTCCATCTTGTCAAACTTGCAGACTCAGTGTTGTTAGCAACTGTTGGCTAGTAAAAGAATTGGACTTTTTTGGTAAATCAGTGTTAAAGGCATTAGAGGTTTGTGGGGAGACTCAGAAGAACACCTACATGTTTTGAATAAATTGATATCCTCCTCCAGATTATTACATGTAGGTCATTGAAAGGATTGTTCCTTGCTCTGCTTCCTGTGTGGATTATTCCCCCTTGTCTGTGTTGGGACGTCTTCACTGACATTCTTTTTTGACTGTGGCTCCGAATATGAGAGTGAGTAGAGGGGCAATAGTGACTAAAATTTCTAGGACATTTAACTATATTCTAAGCACTGTGCTAGTGCTTTACATTGAATTCTCCCAAAGCCATATGAGTAGGTACTGTTTTACAGGTGAGGAAACTGAGGCATAGGGAGGCTAAGTAACATGTCCAAGGTCAGAGGGCTAATTATTGGATGACTCAGGATTCACTGTGGCTCCAGAGCCCACGTTCCTCACCACCACACTGTACCTGTCAGGACTGGAGATGTCATGAGAAATTTAGACATTTTGTAACCCTATCAATTCAAGCTATTGTTTTCACACATTGTTTTGGCTGCAGACATTGCTTTCCCACCTTGATCAGCATACCTGGCTTTGCATTTTGGCAATTTGAAGAGATCAAATCTGTCATTGCAGGATGAAGATGTCCTTCAAACACATATGAGACTCTGTTTAGGCTCACTCACAGTCAACTCTTATAGTTCTGGGGTTCATTCTAATGGAAGATGGTGAGGTGCAGCTGTGAGGGTGACTGCATCCCCTGGGAGCAAGCATGTGCAGAGAAAGAGGGTACAAAGTACTGAGCTCCAAGCGTTTGCACAGCCAGGCCCAAGGGGAAGAGCCAGAGATGTCACCTCAGGAGGAACCAGCAAGAACTGCAAAAGTCTAGGAAGGCCATGATACAGTGATCAAGGGAAGAGAGAATTTAAGGGAAAGTTTCATCAACTGTGTTCACTGCTTCAGATAACACAGAAAATGAAAACTGAAATTGGATTTAGAGGTTGTGCGAGTTGCTGATCTTTGAGAGTATGGTTCCGTTAAGGTGGGGGAAAGCTGATGCTTGCTTTGAGGGACTGTGCAGTGAATGGCTAGGGAGTCTACTGTGAGGCCACTGGGCATAGAACACTGACTTCCAAATTTGGAAAGGACGGAACACACTGAAATAGGATGGCTTTTGGGGCAGTGGGACCCAGTGAAGCCTTTTTCTTCTGTGGGGTTCTCTATTCTGACCATATCTGAAGGCAATGGAAGAACCTCACAGAAAGGGAGAAATTGCAAATGCTGGGATAATGTTAATAGCACATATTGAATGTTTACTGTGTGCCAGGTGCAGATAAGGCGGCTTAGAGTTTAAGCCACTTGCCTAAGCTCAGAATGCTAGTAATTTGTATTTAGACCGAAGTCTGTCAAGCTACATCATAAATAATGGAGTGAGTAGATTATAGGAGAGGTAGAGTCTGAGAAGGGAGGTGTCTCTTTTGCTCTGAGACCCTAAGAAAGGGTTCCTGAATTCAGATGGAGAGAGGAAGATCAATTCTTTGACTCTTATTTAAGTACCTGGGTTGTGCCCAGTGTTGTAATCCATACTATTCCACACAGTTCCATGCTCAAAAAGCCTATAAGCTGTTTGAAGGATGTCTGTCTTTTTCTCTCTTCTTTGATGGTCCAAGTCCTTTTGCAGAGGTAGGGGCTTCATACTTCTTGAGAAGGTTTAGAAAAAAGCAAGCTCTTTGGACAGCGAATGTACTGGGAATGTTGACTTGGCCTGGCCCCATGGCCTCCTAGGATCTTTTTGTACTTGGCATTGAATGGAGGATTTTTTGGTGTGTATGTTTTTATTTTCTCCTGTATTTATGGGTATTAATATGAACCATTCAGCCATGTCTGTGAAATCTGATAGTTGGTTAGAGTTTCGTTTTTAGATATACTTTCCTCTAGCTTTTCTTTCAACGATCTTCGGGTTTCTTGTTATCATTATGCATTTATAGGTCCTAGAGACCTGTGCCCTCAGTACGCACTGTAGTCCTCATAAAATTGTATATAAGACGTGTATAAGAGTTATACACATTTTCTACTCCAAAAAGCTTCAACAAGTGGAGTTTTCTGTTTGTTTTTTTTTCCTCAGCCTTTAACCCTTCCGAAAGGAGACATTCTTTGGGTGTAATTTGTTAAGTTTCATGTTTCTCCGCAGCACTGCTATTTCTGAATGTGGTTTGGCAACCATTGGCATGGGGACTTTTGGATTTCCAAATAGGTGGCTCCTGCCATTTCAAGAAAAGCTGTGTGAAATGATCAAGGAGGTGGAGGAAGAGTCAAAATGACTAGAGAGACAAAGGCATAAAAATCTGTTTGTTGCTACATTTATTAATATTATCTGACCTTAGAAGTCTTAATGGCCTAGCATTTTTGTTTTTCCTGCCTAATTATATAGATATTTTGCCCCTTTGTTTTTGAAGACTAATTTTTTTTTAAAATTGGCAACTGAGCAGTCACTATTATGTTTATTTCTATTGGACTTTCAAGTGTTCTCATATTTCTTCCTTGCATTTTATTTACAAGGAGATTTTTAATTCTTAGTACCTTACTGATCTGTTTAGTTTCACATTATCCTTTTCTTTTTCTCAGAAGCCTCAACTACCTTAGCAGACTCTTGATTTCTTTCCCATCCTCTGTAAATGATTATTTTTAAATAAAATCCATTTGTTTTAGGCCTTCCATAAATCGTCTTTAGTACGTTTTTCTCCCCTTAGTTTTCTTTTCCTTAAGTCGTCTCTGACTAACAACATCAAGGGTGCCAGGGAAGGAAGTCTGGTTAGTCCCCTCCCCTGACCAGATAATGAGCATGTAATTGGGCCTTGGACAGAAGGCTTTCACATTCTGTGTGATAGAAGGGTAAGCTGGTGGGCCCAGGGGTGACTGAGTAGGAAACTTAGAATGTTTCTAGAGAAACAGTTGAGAAACCATAAAGGAGGCTTAAGTGCCAAAACATGGAGGAAGAGCCTTCTTGTCAAGAATTAGAGAATCTTATTCAGAGTGATTTTTGTCAATAGAATTCTGGGGAACAGTATATGGGGCTTGGGAAACTGGAGGGAAAATAATCTCAGCTTGAAACTGGATATGGGTGGGTGCTCTCTGGGATTCAGACTAAATTGAGCTTTCTTTAGTTTCTTTAGAGCAATGATTATCAACCAGAGTGACATTGGCAATGCCTCTTGTTACAGCTTGGGGGCCAGGCTTAGTGCTACTGGTATTTAGTGGGTACAGACCAGGGATGCTGTTTACATCATGTAATGTACAAGACAGCCTCCCACAACCAAGAATTATTGGGCCAAATGTCAGTAGTACTAAAGTTGAGAAACCCTGTTTTAGAGAGCACCTTGAAGGATTTTCATTAGGAGCGGATTAGAATTAGAGAGTAAAACTACAGGAGGCTGTAAAAAGGCTCAGTTCTTGTTACCTGCATTCACGTGTCATAGATTAATGTGAAGAAAAACAAAGATTGTATTTGTGTAGTTCTCTCTCTGGTATGGTTTATATCTTCTAATGATCACAGATTGTAGTAAAGAAGCATTGCCATTCCAGACACTTGTGTGCTACCCTGCAGAGGACCCAGGCAGGGGATGCTCACCTGTGAGAGGGGCAGGTCACTCTGGAGTCTTAGACTCTCTGGGGGAAACCCCATTCTCTGGGTGGTGGGAGCATGGGAAGCTTACCTATGGCAGTTGGGGAACCTCTTTGTGGGCCACCCATGGACTCTCTTGGTCATCCATGGATTAGATTGGATGTGTTTAAGGGAGAAAGACAGTCCCTCAGAAGCTTCTAGAGTCCTCTGAAAGTTTAGTGTTTCCAGCTTCTTAGAGCCATTCTTCTTGAGGCTAATGATATCAGAGATAAATGATTTCTGTCCCTGGACTTATTGGCAGGGGGGTGGGGGGGGGGAATATTGCTGAAGCCGAAGACCCTTTCTCTAAGGAGACATCACTTTATTCATAGAGTTTCCAGAATGGAATGTTTTGAATTGTTTTGTGAGCCCTTTTAATTTGCATCACGCAGCTTATTTCAGTGCCTTAAAAAAAATATTTCTCACTGTAGAATTTCAGACCTCAAAGTTGTGGACTTTGAGGTGCAAAGCGTTCAAAGTGTGTACTGTCTTGGTACTTGAGGTGGATTTTATGTTGGAGCACTCACATTAGTCAGATGTTAGTTTAAAAGGTGCTAGGGCTCACTCAGAGCCTTGTTACCCTGGTGCCCCCCAGCCTCCCAGGAGGAGAAAAGCTTGTCTTTGAGCCGCTGCTAGGCACCAGATCTAGTTCCTGATTGGAGCTTGACCTTGTTTCCTGGTCATCAGTTATGGAGTATTTGCTAGTGTGCAACTTTGGGGATGGGCTGTGAGAGATATAGACATGGATCCTGCTGTTGAGTAACTTATAATCATGGTGCAATATGAAGCACCATATTGTGGTGTGGTCTCTGGCACCAGTTTGAATTCTGGCTCCAGGACTTCCTGCTGTGGACCCTGGGTCAGTTAACCTATCTGTGCCTCAGTTTGTCTGTTTGTAAAATGAGAATATTTCCGTCAGGTTGTTGTAAGAATCAAATGACCATAGAACATTTGCAATGGTGCTTGGCACATACTAAGTACTCAATAATGTTGTTCTTACATAAAATGATATAGTACAGGTGTAAGTGCTAGAGGAATTCAGAGGAGGAGGAGGTAAGTTGAAGGAGATGTGGTCAGGAGAAGCTTTCTTGGTGGGGCTTGAAATGGGCTGAAGTCTGGCAGAGAACAGTTGTAAAAGGGGAGGAGCAGTGCATGAGGATATGGAAGTAGAAAGGGACTTGATGTGTTCTAGAAGCTGTAAGGAAACTGATTAGGGTAATAGGAAATTAGATTGGGTATGTGGTTTGGGGCATAGGAGATTGATAAATTCTAACACTAAAGATTAGTTTTTGGAGAGGGACTCGGGGTTAGGGGGAGGTTTCTGAGCTGTGGAATGACATAAAGAACTGGAAATTCAAGCAGATGAGTCAACTGTGGACTTACAGGGTGCATTGAAGTGAGGAGAGTGACAAGAGTCAGAAGGCCAGCCAGGAAGCTATTCTGTTAGTTCACCTTATTTAGGTTTAGACTAAATGCTAGCTGTGAGAGTGAAGAGGAGGGGTAGATTTAGATAGTGTTTTGAAATAGTACTGTAACATACAGGATTTGATGACTGATGAAGACATGAGAGAGAAGGGCAAGGTGACCTGAGTCACTATTCCCATGTAGTGGTTATGCAAAAAGCTGGTCAGAGAGAGGAGGGGTGAAGAAGGCGCAGGTTAGGGGAAGGTTTTGTGGCCAGCAGGAAGATAATTACCCCATATAACTGAGAGGGCAGCCCTGAGCAACTGAGGCAGCTTCCTTGGCTGCAGTTTGAATGCAGGAGCAGTAGGCATGGCCGGCATTTTCCCTGTTCATTCTGAACCTTGATGGAAGTTGGGGTTATTGTCCTCCCTTCTCTGTATTCACTGACCACATACTTCTGCTACTTGAAATCTCTGTAAAGCCCTCCACTGCCATGGTCAGGCACTGCTGATAACGTGATTGCTTTTGAGATTGCCAAAAAAGAAACACAGTGGAAGAAGAGAGCAGCCTTTTAGAGCCGCAGGCGTCACAGGATCATCTGAAAGGTCTCCTATTTTCATGCTTGAAATCACTCTGTCCGGAGCACTCAGTCACAGGGAAGCTGCAATGTTACGATAAGGAAGAGCCCTGGTTTCCCCCAGGCTAGGGCTGTAGCCCAAAAGCCCAAATAAAAGCATTATCACAGCAGGGTGGATGGGGCTAAGGACCTTATCGGGTTTTTGTTGTTGTTGTTTCAATTTTCTTTCTCTATCTGGTCACTAATTTATGTCAGACACTGTTCAAATACTTTCCAAGTATGGCCTTATTTAATCTTCACAATAATTGGTACAATTGTTATCCTGTTTTACAGATGAGGAAACTGATGCATCACACCTAGTACTGTGGCTGGGATTTGAATCCTCGCAGGCAAGCTCTAGGGCCCCTGCTCTTAATCACCTTTTTTGACAGTCACCCCTCAGTTAGCTGGAGCCACCATTTTTAAGATGACATTCTCTTTTCCCTCTTTTTAGTTCTTCTGAAGAATTTGTTTTAGGAATGTCATGTGGTAACATAAGGGGGAGCAGATGTTTTTTTGAGTCCTTTGGATTGAATTTGAACACTGGCTGTATCCACTTATTAGCTGTGTGACCCTGAACAAGACATTTAACTTCTTTGAATCTCAGTTTCTAAATCTGTGTAATGAAGATAAGACTTGCTGTGAAGAAGTGAGATAGTTTTCATAAAGTGCCTAGAATTTAGTGTTTGTGAGTTTTGGGGCCAGTTATTTAACCTCCTCTGTAAAATGAAGATAATAATTCCTATCCCCATAAAGACTTTACAGTAAGTGCTTAAAATATCTGGAATGTAGTAACTACTCAGTACTGTTAGTACTAGCAAGCTTTCAGTGTATTTTTTTGTTGTGGTGGTGGTCTCTTTTAAGTCTCTTTGATTACATTTCATGTCTTTTTGACTCATTAAGCAAAAGTTACCTTGCATAGAAGAGACTTGATAAGATTACGATGGGTGAGTAAATGTACCTAAGTTTGATTTTCTTGTGTAGCAGCTATCTGCCTGGAACAACTCCCATTTTTCTCAAGCATATCTACAGGTATGAGTGACTTGGCTTACCTTATTTAGATAATGATCCTAGTGGAGCAGGTTTGTTTTTCCACGTCTTGTCTTTCGGAGTATTTAGCCATCTGCCTCTTTGCTTAAAATTTTTTGTCCTTGTTTTTTTTTAACCTTTTGAAATATTTACCTTTCTCTTCATTGTAAAGATCATACTGGTTAGCCATTACTTTTAGTTATGAGACCAAAAGTCCTAAGAGGTACTAGTCTGTTAGACCTTACTTTGATCCTATTTTTTCCTCTGTAATTTTGGCTTCCTCTCCATGTTCCTTCTGTATGACTTCTGAAATTCATGGTTGAGATTTTTCTTTTTAGTTATCTTTCATTGATAGCTGTCTACCTCTTTCTCTTTACCCACCTTGGACTCCAAAAGACTTATTTTGACTAAATAAAAGGTTTTGATCTTCTTAGTACACCAAAAATTGAGTTATTTCAACATTAGATGTGATCATTTCCCAGTGATCCTAAACTCTCTCAGGCTATTGGAATATTCATAATTTTGTGTTTAATATTGATCTCTACACTTTTCTCATTACTTATTGGGGAAGGAATTTAGCAAGGGGGCAGTAAATGTGTCTTTCCTGGGCTATGGTTTGGAGGGTCAACAACTTAAGTGGATAAAGCACAGGAAAGGAATGAATAGACAAGCTTTCGTGAGATGGAAGGTGACTAGGATGGTCCATGTGGTGTTGCTAGCCCAGGCTGTGCAGTCCAGCAAAACAGAGTTCAAACTCCAGCCCTGCCACACACTCAGTGTGACCTGGGCAGGCTGTTTAGTTCTCCTGAATCCCACATTCCTTTTGTAAAATAGGGGTGCTTATGTTTACCATACAGAATTGCATCAGGCTGATCGAGATGACCTGTGGCCAGCTCCTATTTGTCTCTCCCTCCCTTTGGCTTTCCTTCCTGTTCTTCTGCTTGTCTCTGACAAAGCCAGTTTCTCTGCCTTTGTACAATTTCCTCTCATGGAACTTAACCACAGTTTTACAAACTTAGGAATGTCTTATCTCTTAAGTATCATTTTGCCTCTTTCCCACGATCATAGTCACAGATGTAGCCGAGTCCCCTCCCTCGTTGGTAAGCTGCCTGTCAGAAATTACCCTTCTTCCTTATTACTTTTGTCCAGGGAAGGGTTTTATGCTCATCTCAAATAAAGGCTGTTTTCAATCTTAGAACTTTATGTGTTTTTAGCTTTGTAAATTCTCTGAAGCAAGTTTTATCTTTATGTCAAAGAGCCCCCCGCCACCTCCCCCACTTCTGCTTTTTTTCATTCTCTACAAATGGCATTATTTCATAGAGCCACACCAAGTTTTAAAATATATTTAAATGTTATGAAACCTTAGTGATTTAAAATAGAGGGGGAAAAAATAAAATAGAGGAGAGAACCTCTATACCTTTTCTTCTAGCCAGTCTGGAGTATGGAATGAAGCCACTTTGCTGAGTCCTCTTTCTTTCATACAGGAAAAGTCCCTGTAATCTGCATGTAAATTTGGGAAAATCCACATTCACATGAACATATATAGGTAGCTCAAGAAATAACCCTCCTTTCTTCTTTTATGGACATTTCCAGAGATCTAAAGAGCAGGAAAATAATTAAGAAACACAAAATAGTAGCAGATTAATAAGTATGTGACTGGCCTTTTCATATTCAAAGTTAAAGGGACATATATTCATTGCAGATACAGGAGAGAATTGCCTTAAAACAATTGATAGTTCTGGAGAAGGAATGAGTTAGACTGTTAGAGACTGAGGCCTCTAGCAGCCAATTGGATGACCTTGGTGGTAGTTCTGACAAATTTTAAGGTACAGAGAGAGATTGGAAGATCTGACATGGAATTAGTCCATGACTTCAGTTCTAGCCTCAACTCTGCCTTAGGCAGTCATTTTGCTCTTTTTGCCTATAGTTTTTTCATATATAAGAGGAGGGAGTTGGCCTGAATACTTTCTCAGGTCCCTTCTAGCTCCAAAGTTTCTGACTCCTAGCATTCTGCTTGTGTAAGAGACAAGATAGACACAGATTCATATGCCGTAATACATATATGTGTTATTCTTGTCTTTAACCTGGTCATAACTACCAGTCAAGTAGTGTGAGTTTTTTTTTAAAAAAGCTTTTTTGAGATATATTTCACCTAGTATAAAATGCACCTACTTAGATTGTACAGTTTAGTAGTTTATAGTATAGCCACAGAGTTGTATAAATACCACCACGATCTAAGTTTAGGACATTTTCATCACCCCCAAAAGAAACCCATACACTTTAGAATTCACTCCCCATTTTCCTCCAGTCTCCCCAGGCAACTGCTAATCTCCTTTGTCTCTGGATTTGCCTATTCTGAATATTTCACATAAATGGAATCACACAATACGTGGCCTTTTGTGACTTGATTCTTTTACTTGACATAATATTTATAAGGTTCATGTATTTTGTAGAAATATCAGTACTTCATTTTTTAATTGCTAAATAATATTCTATTGTATGAGTATGCCACACTTTTTTATTTATTCATCAGTTGATGAAAATTTAGATTGTTTTCATGTTTCGGCTATTATGAATAATGCTACACTGAACATTTACATATAAGTTTTTGTATAGATGTATATCTTCTCTTTGAGTGAATTGTTGTTATATGGTAACTCTGTATTTAACTTTTTGAGGACCTGCCAAATTGTTTTTTAAAATGGCTATACCATTTTGCAATCCCACCAGCAATGTATGAGGGTGCCAGTTTATTCACATCCTTGCTAACACTTGTTATTTTCTATTTTAGTCATCCTAGTGGGCATAAAGTGGTTTTTGATTTGTTTTTTTCTTCGTGGCTAAGGATATTAAGCAACTACAGTAGCTTATTAGCCATTTGTATATGTTCTTTGGAGAGATATATTTTTAAGTCCTTTGGCCATATTTGAATTGTGTCATTTGTCTTTTTGTTGTTGAGTTTAAAAAGTAGTTCCTTTTGGAATTTAAATTTGTCACTTATTCCATCACTACTTTTGTAGACTAAATGTCATTGGCTAAATGGATTTTTTGAAGTCGGCTCTTAGAAATGGAAGCTTAAAAAGATTTTAAATGCAGGGTGGCAGAGGGGTCATGCATAGAGTGACCGGAAAAAGGCTGTTTGGATTTATACATGGAAAAACAATGTAAGTGTTCGGGAAGCAACTACTCTTCCTTTAAACACTTGACTTCCTTTGATATCATACCAGTGTTTCTTCCTACCCTTTTGTGGCTTTGATTGACATCTTCCAAGAGAGTTTTCAGGGCTAATGCCTTTTAAAAATACTTATGGATTAGATGGAAATTAATGCAATTAACCATCATTTTCATTTGAGAATATTGTGGATTTTTGAAAATATGGTAGTCAATAGGTGATGGTTTATGGCTGTTATTCCAGAAGCTGTGGCCTTAGGCTAGTTAGTATACTATGTTATTCGGAGGACCAATTTGGAGAGAAGAATCCAAGAACCAACCAGATAACTGTGTATGTTGGAGAGTTGAAAGCTTTGCTTTTTCTTTTACTCTCCTTACATATTGAAACATTTTCCAGAGAGCTGAAGAGGAAGGAAGCTCTCATTTTAGTTCCAGAATACTTACAACCCTGGGTGAATTGGTTTTTTATTTACTGAAGTCTTTGGAGCTGGCTTAAAGCTTGATTAGCTTTAAATTATTTTGGCCTTATTTGAGGACCCTGACTAATATTGTCCATTTTCTCATTTGTATTTGCACATAGCTCAGGGGTCTTCCCAATATTCCCTCCCTTGGAAGCTCTTAAAAGAAAAAAATCCTTGCAATTTTGCCTCTTAGTAAATGTTGGAAACTGGGCTTTATGACAAGTTGGCTCTGAACCAAGCTTCCCTTGCTCTTACACATGTGAAACCTGTTTCTTTTGGCTGAGGCATTTAAAGAAAAAAAAAGTGTCTACGTCTCAGCTAAAACAATCTTGTCTTATTCCCCTCTCTTTCTCCTACCCCCCCTTCTAACCTTATCTTTTCTTCTGCCTTTCCATTTTATTTTATGACTGTTGTGGATCACTTTTTCTAGTTATTTCAAACACTACACTGCTCAGGTTTTTTCTTTCATCTGTTTTTATTTCCCTTCGTAGAGCAGAGGCCATGTGAGGCCATTCTCCTTCACTTTAATATAAGAAAATCTTTTGAGTTTTGTCCTTTGGCCATGTTTAGGAGATTTGACTTTCTTTTCATGTTCCTCTGCACAGAGATGGGCTGGTTTACATTTTTTAATGCCCCAGCTTTCAAATCAGAAGTGGGACTACCCCGGTGTTAGTTTGCATTCAAAACTGCTGAGATGAGATGTAGAGCCAGGACTTGCTGACCTTGTTGGACTTTGTCCTTTGTACTTGAATATGAGAAAGGGAACTGCTTAAAATATTTTGACTCCCCTTTTCCTGTAGTTTTAGTTGTCTCCTATCTTTACACCAAATCCTGAGAGCATCAGCATTTTAAAGTAATATTTGTTGTTAAAAGCCTCATTGAGTAAAATACACACTAGCATCTTAATATTAAAAGTGTCATTGATACTGCCTGAATATCTCTGGCCACCAGCTGTGTAAGAACCTTGAAAGAAAGAAGGTGCGAGTTCCTTATTTACAGTCCCCCTCCACACCATCCCCCATGCGGTGATGAGATTAACATGTCCCTACTACTGGTAAGAGCTTCAGGACTTGTTTTAGAGTGCTCAGCGCCCCCTAATCTGTAGTGTGCCTCAAAGGAGTACACATCATGCCAGTGAACCCTTACTTCCAGTGGCGAGATTCAGGCCAGAATGGCCGCAGATGTAGAATGTCCTTCACTGCTATAAGATAGAGAGTATAAGATACTGACTCCACCTTTCCTCACAGTTGAGGAGTGCCTCTGAAGAGCCACTGTTGCCTCTGCAGCAGATGAGAACACAGGTCTGTGACTGTCAGTCGGAGGTTGGCTGGAGAGCCTCCAGCCCTCGAAGGCTCAGGATATAGTATTGAGGTCATTACCTTGACATTCAGTTCTCTATGTTCTTTCCAGGCCAAGGGAAAAAAAATCCCCTTTCAACTGTTCATTTGCTTCCATTTGCAGCCTTTTGCCATACTGTTGTTGTGCCTGGTTTGTGTTTCCTTTTTTAATAGTCAAAACACTGCCGTAAGTTTAAACCAATTCTGGGTTTCTCATTCCTGTGAGAAGTCTCTGGTACATTTAAGTAGAGGTGATAGTTCTTGGGGATGTTCAGTTCCTTCACTAATCATTCACTTCCTCCCCAACATGTATAGGATGAATGTCCTCATTGCTGTCAATTAATTTGAAATATATCCCTTTCGATACCTAGATAAGTAAATTGCTTGGGAGCTGAACTTTTATAAGAAACTACTCTTGTTTGGAAAACATAGTATAAGACTGATACATAGCTTCATTTATTCATCAGTCATTTTATCCAATACCTACTATGTGCAAGGTACTATGCAGGATACCAAGCAAATGCAAAGATGGATCTCACATGGATGGACCCTGATCTCAAGTGCCTTAGAGTCTAGAAAAACCTGCGTATACATGCATATGAATACGTATGTATTATAGCACTTTTGATTTATTATTAAATAGTGTAAACAGGTAAAGTATGATGGAAGTTCAGAGGAGAAGAGAGTCTTTCTGGATATGTCCCACTGAAAGGCTCAGTGGCAGTGGCTCTGGGCTTCAGAATCAGAGTGCCTGGATTCAGATCCTGGTTTAGTGTTCATTATTGTAGGACCCTTGGACAGGTTATTTTATTTCTCTAAGACTCAGTTTCTTTATCTGGTATGTAGTTGTGAAGATTAAACAATATAATTTAGGTAATAGCAGAGTGCCTGACACTTGTTCTGTGGATGGAGGATCAGAGAAGCTGTCATGGAGGCTGTAGCCTTTGAAGGAGGTGGAGATATGAGGCATGGGGCATCTGGGGAGAGAGGCAGATGGGAAGAAAGGCGGATTGGGAAAGTGTTGAAGTGGAGGAGGTCGTGCATATTTAGAGAAAAGTTAATTTTGCTGTATCGGTTGGGTAATAAAGTAGTAAAGAAGAAAACAAGATTGGGAAAAATAAGTTGTGGCTGATTGATCACACAGTCATCAATCCTTTACTCAGTCATTTTTACCTCATATTGAAGGTTATGGGGTACCACGGAAGGTTTTGGAATGAGCTAGTGATGATTAGACTCGAGCTTTAGGAAAATTAATGTGACAACAGTCTTTATGGCGTCCATAGTGGGGAAAGTTATTAGGACAAGGATCTAGGGCCTGAACTGTCAGTTATCTCATAGCCGTTACTATTCTATAACCTGGGCCAAAATTTATCATGGACGCTTTCCTTTGTCATTGATTTTTCTAGTACATCATTATTTTAATTGATGATTTTACATTCTTCTTTCTCATCTCAACCTACACCTCCTTCTGCAGTGACCTCTCTTCCACTTAAGGCTCCTATTGACCTGTTCTCTTCTTCCCTCTATCTAAGCTAGGAAGGTGCTGCTGACATTTATTCATAATTAAATAAAATGTAGTCTTAGTAAATGCATTACTTCTCAACCATTTAAAGCACATTTTAAGCCATTTATTTCTAATTGCAGGCTTTTCTTTTTCTTAGAAGAATTTCAGGCATTGTGGGGATCAGTAGTAATCCTTTTAGTCTTATTCAACTGCTCTAAAAAAAACAATCTTATTTAGGCTTTCTTAGAATAGGGGGCAGGAGAGGTCTCCGGTATCTTCCCCAAAGAGAGCTGTCCTCTCTCTTGAGGAATGGGGTGAAATTGCTTTATGGAAAAAAGCCTGTGTCATTGTCCCTGCCCTGGCACAAATCATTCTCTTTTCATATATGTAGACATCTGCCCCTCAGTGTACAAATACCTCTCATGGCCACGGTCTGTGCTGTGCACATAACATATTCATTCTGCTCTCCACTTCCCCTATCCCTGCCCGAAGTGTATTTCTGTCACAATTTTTTTTTTAACTTTGTTTTATTTGTTTTCTGACTCCTGGGATACCCCAGTGGTTCCTACATTGTTGTTTCTCTTTTTTTCCTTGTTTGAGGTTGGAAAAGTCTCAAGAACAAGTGTGTCTTTGAAACTCATTTCATAAGTAGTTACAGTGTTAAGAGTATTATTAACTGGTTGTCCTGAGAATTATGAATTTTTTTTAAACATTTGATTGTTGGTTATAGAAAGGTATAGAGTACTGATTTCAGGTACTTTTGGAGGTATCTTTAATGAGGTGTAAGGGAGGCAATTAATGAATACTTCTCTTTAGTAATTTCTGAAACAATTGAAAAGAGAGTGAAACACACATAGACAGATGGAGAAATATCACTTTTATTACTAGTAAAGGTGATTGACAGTTGTGGCCTTGATCTGCATCCAGTGAGCACCCTAACTTTAACATCTGGAGTAGAGGCCCTACAGACTAATCACTAGCAGAGTCATAGAGTTGTCACAAGAGCACTTCCCCTCAGGGCAGACACTTTACCTCTTGGGATGGAACAAATCAGAAAGCATGCCTCCTACAGACTGGAGGGATTACACAAGTCTTCTCAATGAACTTACTTAATTTGATCCTGTATGTTTCATCAGGTTTGTGGAATTTATTTGCAGATCTTGTTGATTCAGTGGACATCTAGGTTGCAGTATGCATTTGATAAACATTTTTATCATGAATTAGTCCTGTTCATCTTAGCAGTATTATGATATGCACTATGATGAAGTATTTAGTTGCCTTCTACTATTTACTTTCAAGTAACTAGAAATAAAAAGTATTTGAAAATATGTTAAAAGCAATTAATGCTTTTTATTTATTTGCGTGGTATTTGTTAATGGTTTCCCTGTTCTGCTTAGAAGAAATGTGTGTAAAATAGATGGTGGGAAACTCAGCCACAGAAAGCTTGAAGAATCAGGAGCATTTTCTGTTTCTGTGACCTTTTCACATTTTGCTCATCTAAGAAATATGACTGCTGCTCCCAGACCTGTAGGCAGTGACTGAGGCCACTTGAACAGGCTTTGGAGGAAGCGCTGTGGTACAGGCATAATGCGTTTCAGTTATCTTCGTCTTGGTTAGATGGCCAAAAATGCTCTCATTTCTAGACTTGATTGTACATATAGTATCACTGTTCACTTGTCTTTTGAGCCAAGAATTGTTGCAAGATAAGCAGCTATGTGGATTTAAGAACAAAGTGTATTTTGCACTGTCTAATGAGTACTTCGTGTCTCTAAAGTTGAATTTCCACATATCGAGCTCTGGAAAACAACTACCCATAAACTTGGAAGATAATAAAAAGATTAATTATACATTCCTTATCTCCCTGAGCACTCCGAGTTGATCAGTGTAGTTCACTCAACTGAAGATGGACCTAAGAAACCTGGAATGTGCTGTTTCATATTGTTTCTCTTGAAAAATGTATTTAATTAATGAGCAGAGTATTCAAGACAATATACTTGGTGTAACCTTTATCCTTGAGGCACCTATGAGAATCTGCACATGATGAAGATGAGAATTTGAAAGAAAGCGGAAATGAGAGATGATTTAATTTGTATCAGGCTGTATAATTGAGATTTTTTATCTGATGAGTCTTAGTAGATAGTCTTTTCCATACATTTGATATAAGATTAAATGAGTCAAGATTAAGAGTGCTAGTGATTTTAACTTTTCTAAAACAAAAATATCATTTAAAAATTACTAAATATATTTTGGCAATAGAAAAAGTCACACAGTATAAAAATC
The DNA here is from genome assembly GCA_028627145.1 of Eidolon dupreanum. Lineage (NCBI taxonomy): Eukaryota > Metazoa > Chordata > Mammalia > Chiroptera > Pteropodidae > Eidolon > Eidolon dupreanum. Next base: position 85,884,045 of record CM053502.1, read on the forward strand.
TGTAGTGTCTTTTCCTACTTTCAACTCCTCCAGCAATTTTATGTATATTTTTTCAGAGTTTTTTTCATGCTTATACAAATTTATTCCATTTTTGTTTTGATGATGACATATAATCTGTAACTTGTTTTTTTTTTTTCACTTAACATATTATTGACAGTTAATTGGAGGTTTTTTTTTTTTTAATCATGAATGAGTGTTGAATCATCAAATATTTTATATATAATGAAAGGAACATTTGGTTTTTCTTCTTTAATCTGCTAATGGGTACATCACATTCTCTGATGTTCAGCACTCCTGACATTCTTGATATAAATTTACTCTCTTCTTAAAATTGATGGCTGCTCATTCTTTAAAGAAATTTTAGAGATTTTACAAAGCAGCAGAGTGTGTGACATGGGTTAGGAAACCTGAGAAGAATATGATCTAATTTGTGCTGGGAATAGGACTGACCACACACTCCGTGGAGTCAGGGAGTTGAATTGAGATCCGCCACTTCCAGAAACTATTCTTGGTGTAGTTGTTGTGAATGTTAGAAGTGATACCTTATTAGAAGTTAATAATGTAGCTTACAAAGTATATTCTGAGTTACATTGTCCTGGTTGTTACCTTGAGGAATTTGCATACAGAGGGGTTTTAAGCTCTATGGCTGCCTTCAATTTTTGGAATTTGTTATCTTTCATTCCCTTTCACAGTTGTTTGGAGGTAGCTGTTTAATCAGGTGGAATTTTTTGTACCATTCTCCAATGAAATATTTTGGTGTCTCCTGAGCACTAGGCCACACCCTGGCCATCTCTCATTTTTTTGAGGAACTAGGTTCCAAAGGACATTTTTCTCTCTCAGCTCTCTCTAGAACAACTGGTAACTTAGCAGTACATGACAGATAAAGGGAGATTTGCTGTTAACAGTCATCACAAGTGGTTAAAACTTGAATATGCTCTTGGGTTTGTGGTCTAGATTTGAGGTTAATAAGTTAAAAGAGATGTTATCTGTTGGTTACTAGAAACTGAGACAGGAATTTAAACATTTAGGTTTCATGCTCCCAAAGAGTGAGTGGGTGATATCTTCAGTTTCTTTTACCTCTGTAATATGTATGTTGTGTAATTGCATCCACTTCTCTTAGATTGATTTCTCAGTCGAGAACTGAGACTTCAGGCAGGAGATGGAAAATTAGGATCTTGACTCATATTGAAATCGTGCTACCCTTTTTGTCTCATGCCAATTTTCATCCTGACGCTGACTTTTTTCTTCACGTTTTGGATTATACATTGTACATTATTATTTCTGGCATTAGTGTTCATTTTAAGGGAGTGTGGGATTTTTTTTAAGATAATTTTTTTAGAGCAGTTTTAGGTTCATAGAAAAATTGCTCAAAAAGTACGGAGAGTTCCCATATATACCTTTTCTCCCTCACCCCGCCCCCAGCCCCCCAGTTTTCCCTATTGTTAACATCTTCGTATGTGTGGTATTAACATCTTGACCGTGTGGCACATTTGTTATAATTGATGGGCCAATATTAATGTTATTAACTAAAGTTCATTAGGGTTTACTCTCGTACAATTTTGTGCGTTTTGACAAATGCATAATGTTATGTATTCACCATTACAGTATCATACAGGATAGGTTCACTAACCTAAGAATGTGTTCCATCTATTCATCTCTCATCCACACCCTCTGAACCCCTGGCAACCACTGATCTTTTCATTGTCTCTAGTTTTGCCTTTACTGGAGTGTCATATATTGGAATCGTACAGTATGTAGCCTTCTCAGACTGGCTTCTTTCACTTAGTAATATGCATTTCAGTTTCCCCCATGTTGATTTTGGCTTGATAGCTCATTTTCTTTTATTGCCAAATAACATTCCATTGTCTGGATGTACCAAAGTTTATCTTTTCACCTGTTGAAGGGCATCTTGGTTGCTTCCAAGTTTTAGAAATTATGAATAAAGAAATTATGCTCTAGATGTTTGTGTGCAGGTTTTTGTGTGGACATAAATTTTCAGCTCATTTGAGTAAACACTTAGGAACATAATTACTGGATCCTATGGTAAGCCTATATTTAGCTTTGTAAGAAACTGCCAAACTAGCTTTCAAAGTGGCTGTTTCACTTTGCATTCCCTCCAGCAAAGAATGAGAGTCTTGTTGCTCCACATCCTCACTAGCATTTGGTATCATGTTTTAGATTTTAGCCATACTAATAGGTATGTAGTGGTATTTCATTGTTCTTAATTTGCAATTCCCTAATGATATATGATGTTGAGTATCTTCTCATATGCTGCTTTGTCATCTGTATATTTTGTCTGGTAAGGCATCTATTCAGATCTTTTGCCCAGCTTTAGATTGGGTTTTCTGTTTTCTCTACTCTTTAAAAAATTGAGGTATACTCGACATGATATTATTTTCAGATATACAACAAATGATTTGATATTTGTACACATTGTGAAATGATCACCACAATAAGTCTAGTTAACGTTTGTCACCATACATAGTTACAAAAATTTATTTTGTTCTTATTGTGAGAATTTTAAGATCTACTCTTAAAAATGGAGAAAAAGTGGAGGAAAAAATGGCGTAGGTGATACGCCATTCTGTTCATTCCTCTGGTGAACAAATCAAAGTTGTGACAGAAACAAGGAGCAAACATCAGGGAAAAATTGCCTGGGATCTAGATGAACAAGCCATGCAACTAGGGAGAAATCCAAGAAATCACCCTGCAACGCAGAAGGTAGGACTGGGTGAGGACATGGTGCTGCCTGGTCTCAAATTGTTGAGTGAGACTGAGGCTGCGGCAGCCACAGAGGCCTCTTAAAGGGGACACGTCCGCAAGCGGACTTTGGCATTAACGGACCTGCTCACTCTGAGCACCAGTGCTGGTTTGGCTGCGCAGGGGGCACCAGGGACTTAACAGGGGGACTCTGAGTTGTTGGAGTGAGGGCTGAAACTTGCTCTGTACACAAGTGCCAGTGGTATCCATTGTTACTCTGTTGAGCCCTCCTCCTCCCAGTGTGCAGACTCAGCGCCCCCATTGCCGTGAGGTCATCAGACTGGATAACAGAGGTCACTCCTCTGAGAGGATTCCCTAAAACCCCACTTCCCCAACTCGCAGCCCCACACAAGCCACATCCAGGTATACCCTCAGCGAGTCAGGTGCTCCTTGCTGAGACACACTGGTGGAGGCAGCTGGCCTTGGTTTCTGGTGTGGCCTTCTGAGGCATCTATAAGCACAGCATCTGTGGATTGCTTGCTGAATCTTAACAGGTGGCTCCGGAGGGGTTGAGGCTTGGGCTAAGTTTGGCCTGCAGCGGAGCCCCTCTCAGGACTATGCCACTGGATACTTACTTTACAAATCCACACTAATAAGACCGGGAGACTTAGGAGCTGTGCTTAGTACATAGAAACAGACACAGAAAGGCAGCCAAAATGGGAAGACAAAGAAGCAGAAACCATATGAGAGAACAGAACAGAGATCCAGATATAATGGAGTCAAGTAATCTAAAACACTGGTTATAAAGAGGCAGAGTTCAAAACACTGGTTATAAAGATATTCAATGAACTTTTGGAAAGTGTAGATAAATTCAGTGAGAACTTCAACAAAGAGATAAAAAACAAAAAAATGGAAATGGGAATTTTAAAAGGGAACCAGTCAGAAATGAAGAACACATTCTTTGAGATGAGAAGTGTATTAAATGAAATAAACAGTGAATAAAGACGATCAAATGACCTATATAGAGGATGAGAAAGCCAAGGACACTCAATCAGAATGGCAAGAAAAAAAAAGCCAAGACTACGATAATAACTTAAGGAGCCTATGGAACTCTATTAAATGTAAAAATATCCATGTCATTGGGGTACCTGAAGGAAAACAAGACGTTGAAGAGCTATTTGAAGAAATAATGATGGCAAACTTCCCTAATCTGGTGAAGCAAATGAATGTAAAACCCCAGGAAGCTCAGAGTCCCAAAATCCAGGAACCCAAAGAGGCCCACACCAAGACATAATCATAAATAAAATGCCAAAGGTTAACTACAAAGAGAATCTTAAAAGCAGCAAGAGAAAAGCAGATAGTTACCTACAAGGGAGCACTCATAAGACTGGCAGCTGATTTCTCAAAAGAAACTATGCAGGACAGATGGCCTTGGCAAAAAATATTCAACGTGATGAAAACCCAGGATCTACAACCAAGAATACTTTATCCAGCAAAGCTATTATTTAGAGTTGAAAGACAGATAAAGAGCTTCCCAGATAAAAATAAGCTAAAAGAATTTATCATCACCAAGCCAGTATTACAGGAAATGTTGGAGGGACTTCTTTAAGAAGAAAAAACGTGTCAAAAACAGGAATAAAGAATGGTAACAACTACATTCCTATCAACAAGTACCTCAAACAGAAAAGAGTTGAATGTTCCAACCAAAAGATAGAGTGGCTGAATGGATCAGAAAACAAGACCCCTACATATTAGAAAACAAGACCCCTACAAGAGACTCACTTCAGATTGAAAGACACACACAGACTAAAAGGAAGGGGATGGAAAAAGATATTGCCTTGATGGACCTAGAGGGTATGGCACTGAATAAAATGGGTTGGATAGAGAAAGACAAATATTGCATGATTTCATGTACATGTGAAATCTAAAGAACAAAATCAACAACAGCAACAAAGCAGAAATAAACTTAGATACAGAGAATATTTTGAGAGATACTAGAGATGGGAGGGAGGTTGGGGGCAAAAGGCAAAGGGATTAAGAGGTATAAATGGATAGTTTCGGAATAGACATGGAGATATAGCATGGAGTATAGCATGGGGAAGACAGTTAATAACGTAATATGTAAGAAAGGAGAGGGTACTAGATTTAGTAGGATGATCACTTCACAAGTTATGTGGATTTCTGATCACTATGGTATACAATTGAAACTGGTATATTATTGTATGCCAACTACAATTGAAAAAAAAAACATTGAATTATACAATGTAAACATAAGCAACTAATTATTATATTTGAATAAAGATGAAAAAAATCTTTTAGTTACTTTCAAATATGGAATACATATTATTAGTTATAGTCACCATGCTGTATGTTATATCCCCATGACTTATTTATTTTATAACTGGAAGTGTGTATGTTTTGACCCCCATCACCCATTTCACCTTCCCCCACCCCCATCTCTGACAACCACCAATCTGTTCTCTTTATCTATGAGCTTGTATGTGTGTGTTTTTTTAATCAGTTCACGTGTAAGTGAGATCATACCATATTTGTCTTTCCCTGTCTGACTTAATTCATTTAATATAATGCCTTCCAGTTCCACCCATGTTGTCATAATTGGCAAGATTTCCTTCTTTTGTATGGTTGAATACTATTTCATTATATATTATATATATACACACACACTCACATATATATACACACACCACATTTTCTTTATCCATTCATTCATCAGTGGCCACTTACATTTTAATTTATTGGCTATTGTAAGTAATGCTGCAGTGAACATGGGGATGTGTACATCTTTTCGAGTTAGTGTTTTCATTTTCTTCAGATAAATACCCAGAAGTTGAAGTCTTGGGTCAAGTGGTAGTTCTATTTTTAATTTTTTGAGGAACATCTGTACTGTTTTCTATAGTGGCCTCACCAATTTACAATCCTACCTACAGTGCACCACATCCTTGCCAACACTTGTTTCTTATTTTTCAATAATAGCCTTTCTAACAGGTGTGAGGTGATTTTGATTTTGATCATTGTGGTTTTGAGTAACATTTTCCATCATGATGACTAATGATGCTGAGCATCTTTTCATATACCTATTGGCCATCTGTATGTCTTCTTTGGAAAAATGTCCATTTATATCTTCTGCCTGTTTTTTAATTGAATTGGTTATTTGTTTTTGTTTTGTTTTTGCTACTGAGTTGTATGAATTCTTGTATATTTTGAATATTAGCCCCTTGTCAGAGATATGATTTGCACATATTTTCTTTCATTTGGTTTGTTGATAGGTTGTTGTTTTATTTTTTTCTGTGCGGAAGCTTTTTAGATTGATTTAGTCTCATTTGTTTGTTTTTGCTCTGTTGCCTTTACTTTTGGTGTCAGATCCAAAAAATCATTGTCAAGACCAATGTCAAGGAGCTTACTGCCTTTAATCCATTGTGAATTGTTTTGTGTGGTGTAAGTTAGTGATCCAGGCTCATACTTTTGCATGTGGCTCTCCAGTTTACCAACCACTGTTTATTGAAGAGACTGTCGTTCCCATTGTATGTTGTAAATGTTGTAAATTAATTGAGCATATAATTGTGGACTTATTTCTGGGCTCTTTGTTCTGTTTAATTGATCTTTTTGTCTGTTTTTATGCCAATACTGTATTGATTACTATAACCTTGTCATATAGTTTGAAATCAAGGAGCACGATGCCTTCAGCTTTGTTCTTCTTTCACAAGATTGCTTTGGTTATTTGGAGTCTTTTCTGGTACATACAAATTTTAGGATTGTTTGTTTTATTTCTGTGAAGAATGCCATTGGAATTTTGATAGTATTACACTGAATTTGTAGATTGCTTTGGTTAGTATGGACATTTTAACAATATTCTTCCAGTCCATGAGCACAGGTTCTTTCCATTTCTTTGGTGTCTTCTTTAATATCTTTTATCAGTATATGTCATCTCTTTAGTTAAATTTATTTCTAGGTATTTTATTCTTTTTGATGCAAGTGTAAATGGAATTTTTTTTTCTTAATTTTTCTGATATTTTTTAAATCAGTATATAGATATGCAACAGATTTTTGTATATTGATTTTTTATCTTAGGTTCTTTTTTTTTTATTGTTGAGTTATGAAAGTTATTTATATGTTTTAGATACACATCCATTAACAGATATGTTTTGAAAAGGTTTTCTTCCAGTATATGGCTTGTCTTTTCATTCTCTTAACGGTGTTTTTCACAGAGCAAAAGTTTTTAATTTAATGAAGTACAACTTACCAAAGTTTTTCTTTAATGGGCCATACTTTTTGTGTAGAGTCATTTTGAAACTCAGGGTCACCTAGATTTTCTCCTATATTATATCCTAGAAGTTTTATAATATTACATTTTATATTTAGGCTTATGATCTATTTTAAGTTATTTTTGTGAAAGGTGCAAGGTCTATGTCTAGATTCAGTTTTTTGCAATATGGATGTCCAGTTATTGCAGCACTATTTGTTGAAAAAAGCTATCCTTTCTCCATTGAGTTACCTTTACTTCTTTGTCTAAGATCAGTTGACTATATTTGTGTGGGTCTATTTCTGGGCTGTTTTGTTCCATTGATCTATTTGATTTCTCTTTTGCCAGTACCACACTGTCTTGATCATTGTAGCTTTATAGTAAGTCTTGAAATCTGGGAGTGTCAGTCCTCCAACTTTGTTCCTCTCTTTTAATATGGTGTTGGCTATTCTGAGTCTTTTGCCTTTTCATATAAACTTTAGAATCAGCTTGTTGATATTCACAAAATAATTTGCTGGGATTTTGATTGAGATTGTATTGAACTGATAGATCAACTTGCGAAGAATTGGTATCTTAATATTATTGAGCCTTCCTATCCATGAACATGGAACACCTCTCCATTTATTTAGAGATTTGGTTTCTTTTATCAGAGTTTTGTAGTTTTACTCATATATATTTTGTTCATATTTGTTAGATTTATACTAAAGTACTTCATTTGGGTGCTAGTTAATATAAATTTTATTATGTTTTTAATTTTAAACTCCGGTTGTTTATTGCTGGTAAATAAGAAAGCAGTTGACTTTTGTAGCAACCTTTCTATAATCTCTTAATTCTAGGAGTTTTTTTTCATGATTCTCTGGATTTTCCACATAGGTAAACACATCATATGTCAACAAAGTTTTATTTCTTCCTTTCCAATCTTAATACCTTTTATATTCTTATTGCATTAGCTAGGACTTCCAGTACAATATCTAATAGGAGTAGCAAGAGGGGACATCCTTGCCTTGTTCCTGGTTGTAGGGAGAAAGCATCTAGTTTTTCACTATTTAGTAGGATGGTATATATTTATAGCTGTATATTTATTTATAGATTTTTTTTTTATCAAGTTGAGAAAATTCCTGCCCATTACTAGTTTTCTGAGAATTTTTATTGTAAATGGGTGTTGGATATTTTCAGATGCTTTTTCTGCATATGCTGATTTGATTATATGATTTTTCTACTTTAGCCTATTGACATGATGGATTCTAATAATTTGGTTTTTTTAATTAAATTTATTTGAGTAACATTGGTTAATACAATTACATAATTTTCAGGTGTACATTATAATTTGACATCTGTATATTCTATTGTGTGTTTACCACGCAAAGCCCAGTGTCCTTCAGCTACCATATATTTGATCCCCTTTACCCACTTCACCCTCCCCCTACCCCCCTATATTTGACTCTGTTTACCCCATCTACTTCCCCCCTCCTCTCCCACTCCTTATCTGCTGGTAACCACTAGACTATAGTCCATGTCCATGAATCTCTGTTTGTCCTGTTCATTTGTTACTTTTAGGTTTATATCCCAAATATAAGTGATATAATGTGATTTTCAACTTTTTCTGTCTGGCTTATTTTGCTTAGCATGATTATCTCAAGGTCCATCCATGTTGTCACAAATGGCAATATTTCATCTCTTTTTATGGCCGAGTAATAGTCCATTGTATATATGTACCACAGCTTCTTTATCCAGTCATCTATTGTAGGACATTTTGGTTGCTTCCATGTCCTGGCCACCATGAATAATGCTGCTATGAACATCAGTGTGCAAAAATCTTTTCGGATATGGGTTTTCAAGTCTTTGGGGTAAATATCCAGTAGAGGGATTGCTGGATCATATGGTAGATCAATTCTTAGTTTTTGAGGAACCTCCATTATGTTCTATTAATTTGTTTTTAATATGTTGAATGAGTTTTGCATACCTGGAGTAAATCCCACTTAGTTGTGGTGTATATTTCTTTTTATACATTCTTGTATTTGATTTGCTTGTCTTTTGTTGAAGATTTTTACATCTATGTCATGAGAGATCTGTAGTGTTCCTATTTTATAATGTCATTGTTTAGTTTTGGTATTAGGGTAATAATGCTGACCTTCATAGGATTAGTTAGGAAGTGTTCCTTCTGCTTGTATTTTCTGGGAGAGATTGCGGAGAATTGGTTTCATTTCTCCTTTAAATGTTTGACAGATTTCACCAGTGAAACCATTTGGGCCTGGTGCTTTGCATTTTATAAAGTTCTTAATTGATTCCGTTTCATTAATGGATATACGCTCATTCAGATGACCTACTTTTCTAGGGTGAATTTGGTAGGAAATTTTGGCCCATTTCATGTAAGTTATGGTATCTGTAGGCATAGAGTTGTTCATAATCTTCTTTTATTATCCTTAAAGCCTATGGGATCAGTAGTGACGGTCCCTCTTTCATTTTTGGTAGTAGTAAATTGTATCTCCTCTTTTTTTTCTCACATAGTCCAGTTAGACATTTATCAATTGTATTGGTATTTTCAAAGAACCAGCTTAGAGTGTGGTATTTTTAGTTCATATTACAGTTTAGAGCCATAGTAAGTCTTACGTTTGAGGCAGTCTCTAAATTTTTGTCAGTAATTGCTTTACGTAGGTGTGCACAAAGGCATAAGTATTAGGAGCTGACACAGAGATATTGTTAGACTTTTTAAGGTTTATTATTTCACTAGTTACAGAATGGCTATACACTCAGCTCTCCATATTCGTGGATTCAGCCAAGGCAGATTGAAAATATTTGAAGAAAAAAGTTACATTGTTGCTGATATGTAGCATAGAGTTAGGCCTAGGATGGTTGCGTCTATACCGAAAATGTAGAGACTATTTGTTCTTGTCTGTATTCCTTAAACAACATAGTATAACAACTGCTTATATAACATTCATAAGTATTATAAGTAATCTAGAGGTGATTTAAAGTAGACATGAGAATGTGAATAGGTATATGCAAATACTATGCCATTTTTGCCATTTTAGGCAAAGGACTTGAGCATCCATGGATTATGGTATCCATGTGGGATCTTGGAACTAGTACCCCATAGATACCGAGGGACAGCTGTATGAACTAACAGTTATTTAAATCTGCCAGACTATTGATTGAAGTAGTTGGTAAATAGAATAATATAGACGTAGGAGTCCAGCAGAACAAGTTCACATGCTGGCTCCTGATGCTAGCTGTGTGTCCTTGGGCAAATGGCTCACCTCTCTTTAGTTCTATATTCTATTTATCTCTCTAAGCATGTTAAACTTTATAAAATGCAAGTTCTTATTTTACTATTTAGTATGAAAATTAGAGTTAATATATAATAGATATCTAGTATGATACCTAGTGTGAAGTATACTCTGTTGTAGCTATTGAACTTCTAAAAGACAACATTTATTAGACTCATTAATGACTTGCAGGATTTATTCATAATCTAGGCCATCAGCAGATAATAGGGCTTTCCTCTTTGATATATGGAGCTATGTTTCTTCCCATATAGAATTTCAGTTGTTGTAAATGGCTGCCTCTTAACTTGAATATTTACAATTTGAGAAGCGAAAAGCTATTTGTGTAAAAGCCCTCCTGCTCAGCAACCTGTTTTCTTTATAACCTTCCTCATTTGGTAGATGCTACACATAGCATTGCCTTGCTTTTTAGCTAGGTGTTTGCTGATGTTCTTAGTCATCCAAAACGAATGCTTATTTTTGGATAGACTCCAAGGACAGGGTACTGGGTGCCTTTCGGAAAACCAAGAAAGGGAATTTGGCAAATAGAGCAGATTTGGGAGGCTGATTAAACGCAGATATCAACAGAGTTCCTGAAATGGGCTTTGGAATTGAATTAATTTAAACATATTACAAAATAAAGACAAAGAAAGTAAGAAAACCTGGACTTGGTTAAAGCCTACATTTTTGGTTTTGTTTCTTTCTTAATTTCCCAAAGTAATGTGCCTTGTTCAGCTATTTTCACTAACGGAAGTTTCAAGTAAGTGGCCACAGTGCTTACTAAATTATGGAGAAATGATTTTTAAAAACTAGTTTAAACAGAAAAGCTTAAAACAGCAAAATTTGATCTGTCTAACCTGTAAGTACATATTTTTGGAAATAATTGCCATATTTCCTTCAAGAACAGAATATAATTTTTAGAAAAGAAATACTGTGCTTGGGAAAGTTACCTTAGCTACATAGAACTAAAGCAAAGAGGAGGTTACTGGTAAAATGATTCCGAGAAGAGCCGGTTACTTGTATCCTGGCTCTCTTGGTTTAGAGTAATGAAAAAGAAGTGCTGGCCTTGGCGGGTCAGAGGTAAACTCCAGCTGGGTGATTACTTGCTGTTTTTCTGTCCCCTCAGAGTGTTCTGGCTTCCTTTGCAAACTTCAGACTTAACCTCTACCCCTTTCCTTTCACCTGACCTTAGAGTACCAGACCATTCCTTACACCAAGATTTGTAGATCTAACCGTTAGGAAAATGTGAGTCTTAACAATTCTAGTATTTAATCTGTCTGCTGGATTGATTGTTCAAGGCTCTTGGGAGGTCACTTCAGAAGAGAAATAAGGGGAGAAGGGCGGGAAATATGATCAAAGGAGAGGGCTGACAAGTGTCATATTGAGGAGGTAAGGGGGAGTTATCCTAGTATGTGATGTAGTGAAAAGAACATTTCACTGGGAGACAAGAGCCTCAGTTCCAGTTTGGATGCTCTTCTCTTCACTGTGTCTCAGTTTTGGACAAGAAGGTTTTAGGCACTGTGGATTGAGAGATGAATTAATTAAGGCCCCTGCCTTTGAGGAGGTCATTGTCTGATGAAGGAAACAAGTTTGTTGTAAACAAAGAGAACATATAATTCCAAATGTTTTAAATAGAAATCTATAGAGCTGCTTAAAGTTAGTTCAACCTGGAAAGTGGGGTGACATTTCACTGGGGCCTTGAAGTATGTTTGAGATTTCACAGAGACTAAAGTGGAGTAAAGCAGAGAGAACAGCAAATACAAAGACAGGTGGCATATACCTGGTGCCCAGAGTTTGTACTGGAGAATGGAGGGTGATGGAGCCAAAAAGGTAACTGATGACAGCTTGGGAAGATCCTTAGGATGTTATTCCTATGGGTAAGAGAGAGTATCAACAATTCTGTAGGAGAAAAACCTGATTGGATATGCATTTTAGAAAGGTAACAGAGACAAACATTGTAGAGAGTGTTTTTTGTTGTCGGTAGAAAGAGAGAGTCAAGATCATTTTGGAGGTCGTTTCAGGAGTAAGGCAGTGACTAGAAATAGAGAGGAAGGGACAAATTTGTGAACTGTTTTATGATGTAGAATATCAATGATTTGGACAGCCCCTGCCCCCGCCTTACTCATTCACCTCCCCTAACCTCACTATTACTTAAACTAGTGGTGTCTAACCATTATGTACAATTCCTACAACATCTTCTAAAATTCATTTGCCTTCGAAATCACTGACCCATTTTTGTCCCCTCCCCTGGGGACTGGTACTGCAGTCATTTGGGCAAGCTTGTTCTTAGCCTCTGTGATTGAAGAGCTCCATTCAGAAGCAAATGGGAATAATTGATTTTAATCTTCCAGAGGCTGAAAAAAATCAGAGACCACGGATGGTTTTTTAAAAAGGAGGCCAAACCCAGAAATACATTTTCTTCAGAACTCCTTAAAAGAACTCTCTTAAGAACCTCATAACTGGAGCCTGTCTATAAAATAGATCTGGCTTCACTTAAAAAGAAAAAGTGGGTGTGTGTTGTTAAAGAAAAAATTGTTCTGACACTTGTTAAAAAAGTAAGAGAGATTTTATATAAGACTACTGCAACTGCAGTAGGGGAGAAAGATCAGGCTCAACTCTGAATACAATAAGGACAAGAGGGATTTATAGCCAAGGAGTAGGGTAAGAGAGGTTAGTGGATGGAAAATTACTAAGAAGAAAGACATTAAGGACAGGGGGATTCTTGCTAAACTGAGCTATCAGGATTTTTGCTAAAGACAGGACAAAGACTTAGACATAAAAGTGGGGGATTGCACCTCAGTCAGATATCCAGGGTTAGGGAGACTGTTGGTAAACTTACCTACAACAGGATTCTTGTTAAAACTGGGCTGAGCACGGTGGGGACCAAAGTCAAGGCCTAGTTGAAAACAATTCTCAAAGGAGTCTGACTAAGGTTTGGTCAAGGAGAGAGAGAGAGAGAGGGAGGGAGGAAAGGGGAGGGGGGGGGAGAGAGAGAGAGAGAGAGAGAGAGAGAGAGAGAGAGAGAGAGAGACACACACACACACACACACACACACACATACACAGGGCGGGGGGAGAGGTGGGGAGGGAGGGAGAGAGGGGGAGAGAGAAAGAGAGAGAAAGACAGACAGACACAGAGAGAGAGACAGAAGTGTTTTTTTACAGAAGTAATACCTGCCTCACACCCAGAACTAATCAGTCTTAACAGTTTGGTATATAGTTTTCCATGTGTTAGTATAGGCTTAGAAAAATACACCATTCTTACAGAAATGAGATCATACTCTACATACTGTTACACAGGTGCATTTTCCACTTCATATATCTTACGTTTTTCATGTCAGCTCATATACATTGGTCTCATTCTTTAGAATGCCTGCCTCACTTTAGATATAGATGCGAAGCCCTTATATCTTAGATTACAGTTTACATTTTTTTCCCATACATTATCCCATTTATTCCATAAAATAACCCTCTCAGGGTAGGGATAGGGCAAGTGACATCTCCATTTTACATAGTGGTAGATGATTTACTAAGAGCTTTTGTAGCTAATATGAGTCAAGTCCAGGATTCACTCATATGGGTGAGCTGGATGTATGAAAAAAAAAATTAGATCTGTGACATTCAGCTTACATATTAGCCACATTCAGAGTACTATTTTTGTTCTTGGCACATTTAGGAAATATATGTGGTATGTGTAGGACATAGAACCTGATAATAAATTTCATTTGAGGTGTTCATTCCTTTTGTATATATTAACTTCTATATTGAAATTTTTGTCATCTTAATTTTCTCAAAGCAACAATATGATCATCTTAAATTTACTTTCAGATTAAATGAATTCAGTCAATTTATATCTTTCATTATAATGCTGATACTTTCACTAGGGACCTTAAGTAACAAAGTTTGTTAGCTAATTGGATTTCCGGAAATGTTAATGGGAGTTTTTTTAGTTAACTACCTCTTCATTTCCCTCTGGGACCCGGTTCTTACCCAGATCATAGTGCCTCTCTCTCAGTACTCTTTATTGGTTTCTTATAACTCTGGAGAACAAGGAAAAAAGAGCAAGACAGAATGAATGAGGAGTGGGGGAGGTGAAGCAGGGCGGAAATGAAAGAATATGAGCAATGGGGAATTCATCTTATTCAGGAATGAGAAAAACAGCAGGGAGAGAGCTGTGTTTTAAGGAGGTGTTGTATATAGCCCAGTGGTTAAAGTTTTAGAGTTAATCCTAGTGTCACCCATTCCAATTCTGTGACCCTGGGTAAGTTATTCACCTACACACTTATCAGTTTCCTAGGGTTCCCTTATAGGGTTCTGGTGAGAAGGGAACTGAGTTATTTAATCCACTTAAAGTATAGTTGGCTCATAGCAAACATTTAATGTGAGCTGTTATTTCCAGGCCTTTTAGAACCAAAATTCCAAGAAAGGGGTCTCAAAGTCTGGATGGAGTAAAGTGACTGTGTAATTTATTGTCCAGGCCAGGATGCTGTTAATAATTATCCTAGAACAACAAATACTTGCCAGAATTTATGGTAGAGGCATCTTGCCTTCCTGCTGAGCCCAGTAAGCCTTTCGACTTTGACAAGCCAGGGAGCAAATAATTCTTAAAAGCTCCTCTTCAGACAGACGAGCAGGCAGACAAATCATTCTTAAAAGTTCTTCAAACAGACACACACACATTCACTAAACAATAGAGGAAACATTGCTTTTTCTTTCTAGGTAACATGTTATCTTAGAGTGGTATGAGTCTGCACATATATTTAATTTACCATAACTTTCTTTAAATAGCTGGCACTCTCGGACCATTAGGTGTAGATTTCTCTTACCTGTTGAGCTCTCAGCATGTGCCAGGTGCAGTGCCTTCTTAGCAGTGAGCGTACAGTGTAAACGTATTTAGATCCCCCTCTTAAGTTGTTTGTGGTCTAGAGAGAAAGACAATCAAATAATGATAAATGTAGAACTTTAAACTGAGATCATTGTAATGGTGGCAAAGTATAAGGAGCTCTATAAGTAGATCAGGAAGAGCCTGCCTGGCCTGAGAAGGAAAGGAAAAAGTTTCCTGAGGAGGTGAGCTTTGTTCACTACTGAGCGGGAGTTGAAGAGGCAAGGTGGAGTAGGGTTTTGGGAAAGGCAGGAGGGAACATGTTCTTCTAGGAAAGAAGACTTCATATGAGGAATGCAGAAAACTGGGAAGAATCTGTTTTGAAAATATCAGAACTTGACTGCAGTGTGATAACACACTCTTCCCCAGTTTGCAAAGCCCTTGCTTCCCTTTTTCTTGCTAATGGAATGCCATTCATCCACGCCTGCCTCTCCGCTCCCTTAGCATTTTTACATTATAACAAGTATCACATTACATTATAATTTTCGTGTTTTTTGTCCCTGAGGTTCTTTAGAGAAGGGACTTAGTCTTATTTATTGTAAGGTACCTAGACAGTGCTTTGGCTTTTCCCTTTCTTTCCTCTCCCCAGGTATTTGAGTATCTACCATACGCCAGATGGTGTGCTTACTGCTTTGGAAGGGGCACAAGACAGGCATAATCCCTGCTATCACGGAGCATGCAGTGTGACAACTGTTTTGCTCAGTGAGTGAATACATTGAATGATTTTCTACTTAAAATCAGTGTTTTGAATCCTGGAGACCATTTTTATGCAGTTCAGCAGGTCTATGCCTTTTTTGCAGTTGTAGAACAGACAGTGAATGCTAAGTGTTAAGAAGCCTTCAGAGGTAAATTGAAACAAAAGATAAGGGCCCCCAAAGTAATAGTATAAACCGGGGTGGAAATATGGCTTGTAAGTATTTGATTCCTCTGTGAATTTTCATGAATACATCGTAGTAGCTCCACAGAACTCCTGTATGTTCATGTCATGGTAGTATACTTCTCAGATTGTCATGTCCATATCCATATCGAAATGACAGTTTCGCTCTGCACTCCCACTGCATGCCACTGTTTAGATTCCCCCTTCCTTTTAGAGGCATTGATAGGGAAGCAGTGCTAGGTTTGCCTAAGATAGCAGCAACTGAAAATAACAATTCTTAGAGTGAACGTACAGATTTTAAACAGTCCCTGCTCTCAAGGAACTTGCCGATTTATGTGTGTCCACACACATCACTTACTAGAGATAGAAGGGCCCAGAATAGAATGCCGTAGAGAGCAACATTAGGTTTTAACCATTATGTCTGTTCTGAAGACAATTGTCCTCAACAGGAGAGGGGGAAGGGAATTCCTGTTAGCATTACAGAGCAAGAAGGTTATTCTTGAGTTGTGTAATCTGTGAAGTTAAAATGGAGCATTGCCTTTCCGCTGTGTTTCTCTCTCATGAGTGAATAAATCCTTCAAAGTCACTGTCTTTCATCACATGCTTGCAACACAAAAAGACATGGCTACCAAAAGCCAAGGCAACCATGGTTATAGATTTCATAGTTCACAAGGGCAGATCCAACCTGTCACATAGTGTCAGAATTGTTTCTACACCATTCTTAACAGAAGGCCATTCGTGCACATCTGAATTTCTTCTGAGAAAGCAGCCATTCCTAGCTTTCCTCAGGCATTTCCTCCATATTTCTGATTATTATGTTTATGCTGCTATTTCTTGATTTTTAAACTTCAGACATCCTTTATCAGTCTTTGTTATGAAAGAGGAGGATTTAGCTTTCTTGCACTCTCTTGGTCCACTACCTCTCCCTTCATCCTATCATAATTTTTAGTTACACCAGTATTGAATGTTTATACTATTATGGCTATTAGTATTATTCATCTGCCGAACCAATTAGTATACTATAGTCCTATCTTTTTTTTCTCATACAGCCCATTAACTATCTCTTGTTGATTTTCTGAGTTTTCTATGTCTGGCTCACTCTTAATTCCCAAATTACGATCATAATTTTTAAATCCCTAAATATTCTTTTCCATTTCCCAGGCAGACACATGAATTGATCTTGCGAGTTCCATTTTCTCCTGCAGACATCTCCCTGGGCCCTGTGTCCTGTGTCAGGTCTGCCTCTTCTTGAGGCTTGCTGCCACACAGGCTTATTCCCTGTGTCTGTTTTTGCTGTTTCCTGGATGCCTTTCTTTTTCTTAGTTTGCTCATTTATTTGGTAGAGCATATCCTCTAGCTGCTTCCTGATAAAAGAGTGTGTGGGAGGTAAAATTTAAGACCCTGAATGTCTAAAATTATCTTTATTCTCTATTCATACTCGACTGATAATTTGTCTGCTATAGAATTCTAGGTTGGAAATCATGTCACCTCAGGATTTTGAAAGCATTGCTCCTTTGTCTTTTGGCTTCCAGAGATGCTGTTGAAAATTTTGATGCCACTCAGTCTTTTGTCTGCAAACTGTTTTCTTTCTGGAAACTGTGTTCTCTTTATCTCATATGTTCTGAAATGCATTCTGAAATTTCACAATGTGCCCTGGGAGTGGGTTTAAAAAAAAAAATCATTTATTATACTGAGCATAGGATGGACTCTTTCAACTGGAAGTTCATATCCCTCAGTTCTAGGAACATTTTTGAAGTTATTTCTTTGATAATTTTATCCTTTCTTATTCTCTTTTTTTGTGGAATTCTTGGTCCTCTAACTTTTTAAGTCTCTTCTCTTGTATTTCCCATCTCTTTGGTTCACTTTCTGAGACATTTCCTGAAACTTATATCTTCTAGCTTTTTATTTATGTATTCTACTATCTTTTTTAATTTCCAAGAACAGTGCACTGATTGTTCCAGTTTTTTTCTGATCCTATTCTTATATGATAATATTGTTGAGGTTTTATTTGGTTCCTTGTTTCTGTTCCTTTGAGTCCCTTTATTTTGTTTGTTTTGTGCTCTGTCTTTTCATGTGTGGTGATCCTTGGTTGTCATTTCATTTAAGAGTAAGACACTAAAAAGCCAATTGGATGGTCTACGCAGAGGTGGAAGGAACTTGTCAAGGATGGGTTTTATATACTATAAGGTGACTGGGCAGGAATCTACATGCTTTGTTGGGGAACCCCCAAAAGTCAGCATTCATTTAACTTTTCTGTGGTGGCATTTGGTTTCTCCAGGAAAGAAATTTCCAACTTCTTGTTTGTGAGTGGGATGGGGCTGCCAGCATTCTGGGAGCCAACTGGGTGAGCAAGGCGGGAATCTCATCCTTCAGGATGTAGACTTCCTTTTAGGACCTTTGTTTTTAATACAGTGGCTCTCCTACATTCTGCTGTTCCTAATGTCACCAAGTCTAGAACCCATCTGGTTCAGTTCCTTCACAGAAAAAATCCACCTTCTCCTACCTGGGTACAGGAGTAAGAGTCTCCTGACTACCCCAGATGTGACTGGAGACCTGGTAGTCTAACACCTTTTTATATAGAATTTGTATCACATCCTTCCTTTCAGCCTCTCATGCCTGGTATCCTGTGTCACCTAGTACCTCTAATTCATGAGCTTTCCTGGGTTGAGTGTATGAATGGGCATCCCCTTCTCTGGAGTCACTCAGCTCTGTTAACTTAACTACTCTTCATTTTCCAAAAAAATGTTGACATTTTATGTTCACTGTTATATTTCTCCCATTTCTTTTCTGTTTGTACTGTCATTTTAATGGGGTTTAGGAGTGGGCAGAAATAAAAATATGTGTTTAATTTTTCCCAGTTAGCTAGAATTCCTTTGGGGACTTTATGCCGATTATGTCTCCATGTAAGTTTTGTCTTTCTCTAAGGATCACAAGCTTCCTTGACAATGTGATGGTTTTGTAGGTTCCTTGTTATCTCTCCTTTTACCTTCAATAGTTAAGTAGGGAGAAAGCATTTTAGTAAGGATGTGTGAAATTCATTTAAGTAAGATGAAGTCTTTTTAAAATTAGACTAACTTTAGACAGTATTTCATTGTGTTGGAAAACTGCCAGCCCTTCCTGAGTTTCAGCGATAAACCTGCCTTTCTCAAGGATAACCAAAAGAGGAAAATTGAAGGCCTTTGGCAGAAAAAGGCTGATGAGACAAACTCCTGTTTAGGCCTTCCTTAATGATTTAGTGAGGAATTAGTGGAAAGCTGCCCAGAACCTCTCTTCCCCCTCAAGTTCATTGCCATTGCTCCCTCTTCACAGTCTGTAATGGAGAAGGCCCTTTCCTGATTTGGTGCTTTGAGAGCCTTTGACCTCCTGAGAACTAATGCAGGAGGAAACCCATAGAGCTCCAGGTTGTTTTCTTTCAAGAGTCAAAGTCAAAAGCCTTGCCTTGAAAAACTGAAAGGAGTATACCTTAGAAGTCAGATGTGGGATTTTGTTTCAGTTCCACATTAATTAGCTATATGACAACCAGCAAGTCAGTTGGACTTCAGTTTTCTTACCTGTAAGATGGAAATAACATGTACTTTCCTACTCTATGATTGTAAGGGTCAGGTACGGGTTACATGCATGCATGTAAACATTTGAACATTGTCATTTTAAACTAACCATTTAACCATGGTATTCCAGACCCTCATTCTACCTATGACTGGACAGCTACATGTGGAAGTATAATTCACTTCAGCCTCAACTAATGCAAAACAAAAGTTCCTCTGCCTCCTCTTCTGTCCTCCGCTATCTTACACTATCACAAGCATAAAACAAAGCAACCCTGGTTTTCCTCCTGAATTTACTCTCTCATTATTCACTGAGTTGTTCAGTTCATACCCACCCTTATGCCCCCATTGTCATTTAGTCAGTAGATCCTGTCTTTTCTGTTGAATCTATCCTTTTTTTTCCTGTCCTCCATACCACTGCCTTCAGTCAGGTCCTTCCTTACTTCTTGCCTGCTTCTAACTGGGCTCCCTGGATCTAGTCACACACTTCTTACAGTCCATCACCTACCCAGCTGCTTAGAACAATGATTCCTTTTTTTTTTCAAATTCTGAACTATGTCAGGCCATCACAACAGTATGGTGAATAACAAATTGACCATCTAGGTTCCCACCCCCCAGCTGTCAACAGATGGGCTTTTCTAAAACATACATCTATCAAATGGTTCCCTGCTGAAAACTTTACAGTAGCATACAGGATCCTTTGTGATCTGGCTCTGCCCGCTTCTCCATCCTTGTATTCACCAATTTTTCACTTGTGTGTTGCAGATGCTCACAGTTACTTGCGGTTGCCCCAATTTGCTGGGACTATTAGGGAGACCTTGAATTTGGGTATTTCTTCTTTGTTTCTTCTACACTTTAAGGCTCAGCTCAAGTATCTCCTTTTCTGCAAAGCCTCCCTTATTCCCATTTCCCCATGAGCTAGCTACCCTTTGTATACTTCCTTCAAAGAGTGTCACACAATGTACAATATTGTCATTTGATTACTTGTCTGACTTCCTTCCCCACTCTACTCAAGGGTAGAGACTAGCACCCTGGCATGTGGAAGGTAGTGCATGAACATTGATTGAATTGAACTGGATTGGACACTGTGCTAGTGCATTGAGATGTCATTATTTATCTGTGTAAAGTAAGCAGTTAAGTAGTTGAGCAAACACATGAAGCAAGTTTGCTGCCAGCTAAGAGCTGATCCCGAAATTTCATCGCACAGAGTAGTCACAGATGAAAGTGGGCTGGGTACTTTGCTTTCAACTTATGGTTCTTCTGTCTCTGTGTTTTATCTAAAAAATGCAGCATTCTTATATGTCCCATCAAGAGATTGGTGCCACTGGATCCAGTGTGGCAGGTTTTTTATACTGTATAGCGACCAGGTCACACTGGGGTAGCTGGTTGGTAAAACTGGAATGTTAGATGTTGCACACTGATGGCCCTGGGTCAATTCCTTGCATAGTGTTGTGCTCTTGGAAACATGAGGAATTCCCCTAAAGGTCTTAAGCTACGAAGTATGGGTGAGCAGCATAAAGAATTCACTGTAGTTCAAGGCCAGGTATGATAAATGCTGTGGTAAGGTGCAGTAGATGATCTGGAAAAGCTGAGGAGGGTGAAATTAATATTGGCCAATTCAGTCAGGAAAGGTATTGTGGATCAGGGGACATTTGAGCTGGGCCATTTTCTGTGCTGGACAGAATAAGTGCTTCAGTACATTTTCTGCTGTTCTTATTTATCTTTACAGAGACTTTAAGCAATTTTACCTCAAGTTTTTGCCCGAGTTTTGCTAGATCTGAGGAGTTATATGTAGATTTAAACATGGATTTTAAATCTACAGACGTTTTAAGTCAGGTCAGAGGAATCCTGGTTCTCTTTTAAGATCTCATGTCTGATCATCGTGATTTGGACTTCAGAGTCTTGCGTCTTCCTCTTGTTTTGAAAGTGCTTCCCTTTTCCTTCAGCATGGATTACGCATCTTCCCTCAGAGCCTGGCACATAGTAGATGCTCAGTGGACACTTGTTGACCTGAACTCACTTCGGTATCCTTTCTAAGACTGATGCATGCAGGAAGAGCTCTCTGTTCCTCCTTGCACTCCAGCCCGCGTCAAATGTATTCCTTCTCGGGGCTTTTGCATTTGATGCTCTCTCTGCCTATCTTCCTCAGACACATTTTATTCAGCTCTCTTCTCAAAGGTCCCCTTCTTAAAAGAGGTCTTTCCTGAGGACTGTAAAGTATCACCCTGTCATATTTTATCCCCTTACTTTTGCTTTATTTGCTGTTTTTGTTTCTTTATAGCACTTAATCACTACTTGGCATCATATTATCTGCTTATTTGTTTATTCGCTCACTTTCCCTTCCTCTAGAATTCAAGCTCCATGAGGGCAGAAGCTTTGTCTTCTCTCATCTGTTTTTCCACATAGAGCAGGGCCTCATTTAGCACCTGTCTTCATTGTATAAAGTGGGCTCTGTTTGTATGGCCTGTTTTTATTCATCAGTACTTTGAGGTCTAGCATGCTGCCTGCCATGTGTCAATGTATAGTCAGTTTTTACATGAGTTGAGGGAGGTGTTTGAGGTGGATTCAGAAGTCGCAGGTTCTTATCAGTCATATTCTTCCTTGCCTTCTCCAATGTCTTTAGATGCCATCTCAAAATATAGCTGCTTCTGAGGCACAGAAGACGAGGCTTGCTGTTCTTCAACGTTGTGTTCATGCACGTGGAGTGCTATGACACATCTTAGTACTATCAACCATAATGCTATTAAACTGGCTCACCAGTTTAGTTCTAGTTTCCTTGGGCCATTTAAGTCCTGGGGAGCCTATCACAGTAGAACTTATGGAAGCAGAGATGGTAGTTTGAATGATTAGTAACTTGTCCAAGGTCACACAACTGATAAGTGGCAGAGGCAAGTTTTGAAGTTAGATCAGCTAACTGCAGAACCTCAGCTCTTAACCTGGGTTCTAAGGTTTCTTCATACAGGATTGCTGTGACTGCTCTAAGTCCCATCAAGATTAGTCTGAGGGTTTGTTCTGCAAGTCAGGGGCAGCTATTGCATTTCTGCATTTCTGTATAGGTTAGACCTTGTTTAGGAATCTCCTGGACCATTTTTTGCTGTTTTTTTTTTTTTTTCTGGTTCTCTTGGCACATTGTATTCTACTTTTTTGTTTGTTAGTGAGCAGTCCTTTGGTACTTACTGTTTTAGAAAAACCTAATGGGACAGCTGTGATTGAGAGGAAGACCTAGATTGTTAATAGCTCTTTTCTTGGGCTGCCAAAAAGGAAGAAACTTGGGTGGAGGGGGATGTTACTACCATCCTGTCTGAAACTAAAATTCCAAGCAGAGAAATTACAGTTCTTCATTTTTATGTAGTTTTTATTTAATAATCCCATATTCACCAAAACTTCTTGATGTATATTTAGAGAAAATGCTAGTTAGAGAAGAAAGGGTATGGGGAAAGCCTTACTGGTTGGAAATATTGCAGCTTTATGCAGGAAAGTCCTTAGCTATCTTCCTTGTCTTTTCTAATTGTTTTGAGGTAGTTTTAGTGCTGATTTAGAGTATCCATACCTAATCACCTGTAAACCAGAGACATGGAGGTAAAAATTAGAAAATGACAGAGGGCTTGCACTTCCTAGATTTTCCAGATCCGTTTCACTTTCTATAATTATAATCTCTTATCAGACGCAGGTATGTAATTTTGGTTTAGAAAATGAGATCATCTTACAAGTGTAACAAAGTATACATCGTACAAAATGTGCTTTTAGCTCTTTGTTTGGCATATGCTAAAGGAATTCAAGCTGAATAAAGTGTGGAGATACCAGGATGTACCTTAGGCTCCTGATCTTGTCACCAGCATTCTTAATTGACAACAAATAATATCTAGATATCAAAGCACACATATCTTCTTTTTTCACTGAAAATTTTTCTTAATATTTTAGGCCTAAAACGTACAGGCACATTAAGGTGGCCCTGGTCACACATATACAACCATTTATTATTAGCATTTCAGTGTTTTTTTTTATCTTCTTTTCCCTGTGCATAGGTTCTCTTCATTCTTTTAAAAATTTTTATTAATAAACTACAAGATTACATTTTCATTGTAAATGTTTTAAACTGTGATAGAAAAAGAACAGAACATGAAAGTCCCTCTTCACCATTCTGCAGTGTCTGCAACACGTTTCCTTCCCCAGAGATAACCAACACATGGCGAGCACTCTTCCCGTTACCATCCACAGGGGGGTGTGTGTGTACATATGTATTTATAAAATGGGTCTCATATTTTGTGTATTATACAATGACTTTTTCACTTACCCATCGCAAAGTATGTTTTCGGAAACCTTTTCATGTCACGACTTATAAGTCCAACTTCTTTTCTTTCCTTTGTTGTTATTGGTTCTATAATAATTCATTTTATGGATGTACCTGATATTTAACTGCTCACCTGTTGATGGACATTAAATTTTTAGCTTTTGCTCTTAACAATGAAGCAATCCTGTACAAGTATGTGACTGTACACATGTATAAATGTTTCTGTTGGATAGTTGCCTGGCAGTGGAAATGCTGGCTCAAAATGAATGCCTATTTTTGGTTTTGGTGGATGCTGCCAAATTGTCTTCCCAAAGGAATTTACCAATTTAAACTCACACCAGTGCTATTTAAGACTGCTTGTTTCCCTGATCTTTATAAACACTTTATAATGTCATTATTCTCATTTTTGTCAATCTGAGGTGAAAAGTGGTACATGATTATTTTAATTTGCATTCTTCTGGATTGTCTCCCTGTAGATCAAATCTTGTCTGATTTCTGCCTTTTAGGAATTCCTCAGTATCGCCAGATACTTGACATCTTTTCTTATTTTCTTCGGCTGAGTCAGTCTGTCTGTCTGTCTATTTATGGTATAGGGTGGGAATTGTTTCTGTCACTTCACAGAACTTCAGTCAGGAGATGGAGTAAACTTGTGCACTTCAATCTACTATCCTGATACATTTTTCTCATATATTCTTTCTCTACAGTATTTACAATTGCGCTTCTTTTTCTTCTGTGCATATCTTATCTCCATTCCCCTTTGCAAATTTAGATCTTTGAATCATCCCATTTTTAGTCATTGTTATCTCAGTTTGTCCCTATGTATGCTGAATGTTCATTACTATCTTATTATAACAATTCTGTTATTATTATTTAAGCTTATAATGCCCTGTTCTTAGTAAGGATTGCACTCCTCTGTTTCTATTTGCCTGATAGTCACTTTACTCCTAATTGTGTATTTTTTTTTTGTCATTTTGTTTTAGGTGAGCTGAACCCTTTCAATATTTCCTGTGTGCAGGCCTTGTAGTGGAGAATTCTCTCAATTTTTGTATGTCTGGAAAGGTCTTAATTTCTCCTTCATATCTAAAGGAGAACTTAGCTGGATACATTATTCTAGGCTGGTAGTTCCTTTCACTTAATAGTTTAAATATTTGATTCCATTCCTTTCTGGCTTGTAAGGTTTGTACTGAGAAGTCCGAGGATAATCTAATGGGTTTTCCTTTGTAAGTTACCTTTTTCTTCTGCCTGGCTGCCCTGAAAATTCTGTCTTTGTTGTTGATTTTTGATCATTTTAATACAGTGTGTCTTGGTGAGGGCCTTTTTGAGTTGAGATAATTGGGTGTTCTGTTGATTTCTTGAATTCCAAGCTCCAGCTCATTCCTTAGATGTGGGAAATTCTCATCAGCTATTTATCTGAAAATGCTTTCTAGTCCCTGCTCCTTTTCCTTGCCTTCGATAATGCCTATTATTCTTATATTTCCTCTCCTGATGGTATCAGCTAGTTCTTGAGTTTCTCTTTCATTATTTTTCATTCTTCGGTTTTTCTCTTCTTCCTTCTGATTTATTCTAGATTTCTGTCTTTGATATCACTGATCCTTTCCTCCATTTGGTCGACTCTATTTCCCAAGCTTGCTATTTCAGTTTTCAACTCCTGCAGTTTGTTTCTCATCTCCAGAAGTTCTATTTGGTTCTTTTTGAGGATTTCATTCTCCTTACTCTGCTCATCTAGTTGTTTTTTTCAATTCATGAAATAGTTGATATGAGTTGTTTCAGAATTCACTGAGTTTTTTTAGAAGTACCATCCTGAATTCTCTGTCGTTTAAGTTGCATATTTCTATGTCTGTAAGCTTATTTTCACCTTCTTTCTGAGATGCCTTGTCACCTTGGTCGGGGACTATTTATGGACTATTTCTCCACCTGGGCATTAATGGGAATGTATTCTGCTTTTTTTTTTTTCCCAAGAAAGATTTATTATATAAAGGTCTCTCTTTAGCCTGTTGCAAAGAAGACATTTTTCTTTTGGTTTCCAGTAGGTGACATCTAAGCCTCTTGGATCCCTACTTTATATAAAGTCTTAAAAATGCCTTTTTATTTTCTGATAGGTAGTTAATCACACTAACTACTCTCAGTTTCAGTTCCTGTCAGTGTCAGCGACAGTCTCGGCAGTGTTTGCTCAGATTTCCCTGAGACTGTGGTATTCAGTCTCAGAGGGAATGGGGGAGGGGCCCTCTGGGTTGGAGGTTGGAGGCTGCGGCTCAGCCGCAGTTTTGCAACTGTGGCCGGTTTTTCTGTTGTCCCCACTTTTCTGCTATCTCCGTTTCTCTGTCTTCTGACCTGATGACTGGACACTGCCACCGGCTGCGTGGAGCTCACAGCACTCTCAGGCAGGGCTGTTCAGGGAACTCTCTGCAGTAAACTTCTCCCCTCTCCCTCCTGCAGGGAGCTACAGTGGCTTGACAGATAGCTTCTTTATTTCTCCGAGTCTACCTCCGGACACCCGGGGTTCAGACCTACGGTATCTCTTATGTGCAGATCCCATGCTCAGAGGTGCTGGTGTGAAGTTTGGGTGTATTTTGTTGCATTTTAGATGTTCAACTTATTGTTGTTTCACGGGGAGAGATTGGGGGACGTCTCTCACTCTGCCATGTTTCCAAAGATCATATTTGTGTTTCTTTTTTCTCCTTAACATTGTATTATAATCTCTATTCAGTTTTATTACATAGTAATATAACTGGTATATGAAATTCTACTATGTGTCTATACCTTAGTTATCATAACTTCTCTATTGATAGACTTTTATTGTTATAAAAACACCACTTCCAACATCCAGGCATAAAGGCTTTTGGCCCAGATGGTTTTACTGGTGATTCTTTATAATTTTAATGCTCTGTGTTATTCATTCCTGAATATAGAAATGAATAAATAGCTACCCAGCTGATCATGACCCAAACCTAACACTAATACAATCCAATAGAAATAGCACAAAAAGCAAAAACTTTTGACCAACCTCACTAATGAGTACATATGTGAAAATCCTAAATTAAATACTCTTAAGTAGAGTTCACCAACATGGTCATAATAGAGAAAGGCCAAATAAGGTTTTTGTTTTATTTCAGGAATAAAAGAATGGCTCAATATTAAGAAACCTATTGATAACAACATATTAGTTGGTTAAATGTGAAAAACTACTATTATATCCATAGGTGCAGAAAATGCATTTAAATGAAACAGCTGTTTTTAATAACACTTTAAACGGGGGCGGGGAATAAGATACTTCCTTTATATTTTAGAGTACTTCTCAAACCAACTGCCAAAAACATTAAGAAGCATTCTTATTAAAAACAAAGACAAAACAAGGCTGCCCTCTACAACTTAGTAGTATTTTGGAAGCTTTGGCCAATGCAGTAAGGTGTGAAACAGAAATCAGATTAAGGCTTTGAGGATTAAATAAGATAACATTTCAACCTTCCTAGATGGTATTTTTGATTCAAATAAGGCACATAAATTGTAGATTTTTGTTGTTATTTTTTGTTATCAATAAGACATATTCACAAAGGAAAAAGTGTCTCTTGCATCTTAATACACCTGCCCCAATGTTTTTATGAATGTGGTTTCCTTGATCTTGGTCCTTTGGTTGAAGCATCACGATTATCTGTCTGGTCTATGTGAAGGTCTCTCTCAAACCTTCAGTAACCAGCATAGAGGTGGGTGCTCAATACCTGTAACTGGCTGAGTGGTTTGGCTCAGTGATATTTTTGATGACCTTTCACTGAGCTGTTCTTATGATCCTGGGAGTATTCAGAGGCACGAGTCCCAGACTGAGTGATTAATGAAGTTACAGATGAGGAGAAAGGTACAGAAGGACACACTCTTAAATGATGACACTGTTGCCTTGACATTTGACTCCTTGTTCAGCAAACCATTGTGTACCCTTGTACTATACATTTGTGTGGTAAATTGCTGCTATCCTTTATCATGTGAAAATAATCAGTTTGGTTAAACATCACACAGAATTCTTTTCCAAACAGCTTGCTGTCTCTAAATTGGGTTTGTGACTTCGGTGTTTTGTTTTTTTGTTTTGTTTTGTTTTCTTCTCAATAGCATCTGGAGAGGGCCAAATGTGAACTGTGTTGACAGCACTGGGTATACACCTCTGCACCATGCTGCTTTGAATGGCCATAAGTAAGTATTGATGTGCTACATTCCTGCCCCACCCTTCAGAACTCAGGCCTTAGGATTGTCTTTTTGTGCTGAGGAACAGAGAAGAATGAACTAAATTCAGTCCATCCAGAATTCCTGAGTCTCTCTTTAGTGTATAACTCAAATATCCTTCCCACCTCACCTCCAAAAACACTTTAACCAGAGGTTAAGTTTTACCTTTTCTTCTGTTTGTCCTTTTCCCATCTAAAGTGGTGCAGTGCCACACAATTATCTCACTATGAAGATCAAATTTGGGGCAGCCAGATCATAAAGGGGCTGGATAATCTCTTAGGTAACCAGTTCTTTTATAAACTGAAAATAGATTGAGTGGTTGTGAGAAACTTTCTGTTAAAGTAGTTATTTATTCTTTTTGCTTGCCATTTTTTTTCCCCAAATAAAATTAGCTTTGTAGACAACAAGAACCATTTTTAAGGGGAGAAATACATAAATAATATGGCCTATTTAATTCTCTTAAATATAGAGAGGTTATTGGGAATTGGGTGAGATTTGTATGGAAAGTTTTCTGGAGAAGGTGTGCTTTGGGGGAGTTTAAGAGGAGGCATAAGTTTAAATGATTGTAGCTGAAAGAGGATGCTGCCCTTCAAGTCAGGGAGAATATGATGGCTCAACAACAGGGCAGGCACTCTTGTGGAGTACAGTGAGTAGATTTGCCAGGATGTTGAAGAATAGAAACAAAGTGTAACAGAATTGAAGGTATTAAAGAGAGATTGAGGCTTAATACTATAAGAGATAAGCAGCAGAAGTTTAGTTTTTATGAGGAGGGATTATTGGAACCATTTTAGATTTTTCTGATCAAGGAGCAGGGCTCTCATCTGACCTTGTGAGATTCTGTATCTCTTGTACAATATTTGGCCCACCCTAATTGACTCCAGTGTGCCAAAAAGAGACAATTGTTACCTTCTATGTTAAACTTTTCTAAAATATATTGAATGTGATCATTATGTATTTTCTATAGCTATTTTAGACAAAGCTAACAAGAAATATGTAGAGACCCTGCCTCCCTTAAATAGTGGGATAATCTGAATTAAAGTGAATCTTGAACTTAAAAAAGACTGTAGCTTATTAGCTAAGTTGATCTCCAGATACTGTTTTTATTGACAGTGGGGATTTTCTTTGACCTCACGTACATGGGGATAATTATACATTTGTATCTGCTTAATTAGTGGTGTCATGAAGAAGAAAGCCAAGCCCTTCTTCCTGGATGTATCCAATGATACCATATGTGTCTGGCTGATGTTCGCGACAACTTTAATTCTGCTCTGCCTGTCCACCTTCAGCTCCCACATCACTAAATGATCTGAATAATGTGGTGAATAATTATATTTGTCTTGCATGACTTCTTTTATGTAAATTATATCCCTGAATGCTGTTTAAACATCACAAACAAGGAAACACTGCAAGATTTAGACAAGACCAGACATTTTGAAAATAATAGAAAATGGATGGATTATCCAGAAAGCCTAGATAAACTGGGAGGTGAAGTGTCATTGTAGTGTGATTCAGCTCCATAGCTCATGGAATAAAAGAAAGAGGCTGGGCCCTGAGCTCTGGTAGAGATAGGGGAGCCAAATAAGATAATAGCTGTGAAGGAGCTTTGTGCTATACAGATGTAAAGAGCTATTAGATGGAAAGACTTCTGAGTTCTGCAAACTCATTATTGATTTTTTTTTTTTTTTTTTTTTTTGCCTTCTAGGGATGTGGTTGAGGTTCTTCTGAGGAATGATGCACTGACCAACGTGGCTGATTCTAAAGGCTGTTACCCTCTGCACTTAGCAGCCTGGAAAGGAGATGCCCAGATAGTGCGGTTACTCATCCATCAAGGGCCCTCACACACCAAAGTCAACGAACAGGTCGGAAGGAAGGGAAGCTTTCTTCCATTCAGCTGTAGCCAAGACCCGGCAGCCCTGTCACTGCTTTTGTCCCACTGCTGACATCTCGGGGAACCAATTCTTCCATACCCTAAGAGTGATTCCCCTCCTCTCAGTACTACTCCTCTTGGTGCATCAGGGAGACTTTACTCCATGAGGATGCATTTATATGCATTTGAATCATGGAGATTTGGAATAGTACTATAATAAAAATATAAATACTAACCTCTTTTGCAAAATTCGAAATAACACAGAACCTGCAAAATTGCTAAGGTCCATTTTAAGCTGACGGGCTTAATTAATTCCAAATTGTGCTTATGCCATTAGCCTGGTATTGCAGCTTTAGCTCCTGATGCATGTCATACTGTGTGAACCATGCTGTTGTTTTACATGCATCAGAACTTGCAGAAGTGGAAGTACTCAGCTGATGCTGAAAAGTGAGCTCACAAAAACGTGAGTGGAGGTCAGGACAGATTCAACAGAATGAAGATCATTTCCACAATGTCCCCTAATGTTAATATAAGAATGATGATGCTTTGACAAAGCAGAGATCATTCTTAGCAAATAAAAAAGGCAACATTGAAGTAAAAATGCCTTGCAATGGCCATGGACTTAGGTACTCTTAAGTCTATATTTTCTCTTCTTTACCTTTATTACTTTGGAAGAGTTATACTTGAATTATGCACATTCTAGACAAGCCTCTTATAAAATACAACTCCCCGTAGTTTGGATCTGAGAGGAGATGAGCTTTCATTATATGATAAGCCATTCTCCTGTCTTCCTCTCTGCTCTAAACTGAAGCAGGTACTTTTCTAAGTTGCTTGAATAAGAGAGATGCCGTGCTTTCTCACCAAGTTTAGGACTTTTCCTAATGACTTTGCTGAGAGGAGATTGTTAAATTACCTGTAGAACTAGATCAGGATTATTCCTCAAAAATTGAGGAGATCCTTCTTGCAAGTCTATCTGTCAGCAAGGCCATGCACATTCTCAGTGAGCTGTTAGGAGCATGACTTTGAATAAGAGGCGGATAACTTTATTCTGAGGTATGAGAAAATGAAAGCAGTGCTCCAAATATCCCAATTTAGAGATTGTGTGTATATAGCTGTTAATCAGCCTCCCTTTCCCCTGTTGGTTTGTAGTATCTGCATGGGTAAGCAGTAGACATTTAAGATCATAAATGAGGATATTTTATAGTATTAGGAATGCAAATGGCCTCTTTAGAATGGCCTCTTAAGGATCTAAATGCAATTTACTCCACCTGGTTAAAGTGACTCTAATTTCTCATATCTGGAGGAAATTTATAAGGAAGTTGGCTTTTAAGTAATAGTCCTCAATGTTGAAAAAACAAGTCACCTTCTCATTTGATAAATTTTCAATAACTATTTCTAATCCTGTCTTTGCTCACTTTTGCCTTGGAACACAGCTGCTTGGATTTTTGAGCCACCTGAGTATGCTAGCTTGTCCTGCTCACAGCACCTCCTGCCTGGCGTATCCACTGATAGTTGGGACACCAGCCCAGTGCTTTGAGTATCTGGCAGGCAGGTGGGTGGGACAGGGGCTGGACAACACAGCTGCAATAGCTTGAAGAAGCTAATGGATGTAGGTAGTAGTGACAGTACTACATTAAAAACCATTGCTGTGCTTCCAGTTAGATGCTCGGATAGGAGGGGGTGATGACTGCCAAGCCCTGGAGATGATCTTCCCCACTAACTTCCTTTAGAGGCACACAGAGGACAGATCCAAGTTCTAGTGTTGGGCCCCTCAGGGCTGTGCATTGCTTCGATATATTTCATCCATTTTATCATCACATTTTCTTTTCCTCTCCTTTTTGTAGAATGCTCTTGAGATCAAAGAACTCAAAAAGTACGGCCCCTTTGACCCTTATATCAATGCCAAGGTGTGTACTTTGCTGCCAGGATTCCTCTGCATCATTTCTTCAAGCTACACTTTCTCTTTGGTCCTCTCTGGCTTCCACTCTTGTCCACTCAGGCTCCTTCTCACCACCCTGACTGTTGTCTGCTTCAGCCCATCTGCCCTTGGCTTGTCTGAGTGTGGGGAGTGGGAAAATGCAGGTTCGGTGGGTTTGTTTTTGTTTTTAAGATCCATACTAATTCTGGAAAGGTTAGGTGCTTTTTCTGGAATGTCTGAAAAGCTTAGAAGTGGCAGAAATGGGAAAAAAGGTGGAACCATATGTGCATAATTTACTATCGTGATTTCAAAAATTTAAATTCAAAAAAGAAACACAATTAAAAGATGTCAAAGTAGCTTACTTTTTGAGAAGCACAGAAAAATAATTAATTTTTATTTCCTGGATTAAAAAAATTATTTTTAGTCTGTCTTCTATGTTTCTTTTGAAGTAAAATCTGATTTTCAGTAGCTTGTGGTAGTTGTATGGGGGAGAGGGCATGGGTGACTTAAAAGCTGTTGCTGTGGCTCCCCTTGAGTTTGTGCATTTCTTCCTGGGGCTTTAAAGCCTCTGCCCTTTCTCCCTAGCCATTTAGCCTCTCTCTCTGCTTGGTCACTCTTGGCCCTTGGAAGGACTCTGAAATAGGAAATGAAGTTGCAGGGCTAAGCGGAACATTTCTGTTTTGTCTCACTGTGAGGCTGGGGCTGGTAATATATTGTCTGATAGGCCTGGTGATGAATGGCCCCGCTCTGCTGGCCTCACTGCCCCTCTGGCCTCCACCGCATTGGGTGGCACAGTATGTGGGTCGGGTGATGGTGTTAGCCTCTTTCTTCAGCGCTCTCACCTGCAGTTTCTGATTCCGAGTTTTCATTCAGATGAGGTTTGCTTTTTGGCAACAATCTGCAGTTTAGTTGAGTCACTGCATTACTCACACTAGCTGCCTTTCACTTGCTCCGAATTCAGCAGCCTTAGGGAAGGGAAACATAAGGTACTTCTGCATGTTTCCAAAAGCAAGGCAGGATGTGAGGGTGCTCTGGCTGCAACAGCTGTCACCCCATTGATCGCCAGGGTTGATTCAGCTGATCTGGCTGGCTAGGCGGGTGTCCCCTTCCTCCCTCACCACTCCATGTGCGTCCCTCCCGAAGCTGCGCGCTCGGTTGAAGAGGACGACCTTCCCTGATACAGGAGAGGACTGTTCTTCAGTCAAGGGTATAGGAGTAACTGCGCTCCCCGGCTAGAACCTCCAAACAACCACTCAAAAGCAAGGCAGATATTTTATGTTCTTTGAGAAATCCTGATTTAGCAAATGAAGCTTCTTATTGACTGAATGTAGGCAGGCTCTGTGAAAGATTTTCTTCAGCTGTTGGGCCTCGTTGGAGAAACAGTTTGATCTGGGATAGTGGAACACGTTAGCTTTTGTTTTGGCCCACTCTTCAAATTCTGTTTTTTAATCTTCAAAATAGAAAGAAACTCTGTCTTAGTTTTCTTCTTCTTTTTTTTTTTTTTGAAAGGGCAGAGAACTCTCACAGGTCACTGTCTTTCAAGTCAGACCTAAATTCAAATTCTACGCTACCACTTATTTGGTTTTGTTGACTTGAGTGAGTTTCTTACTTTCTCTGAGCCTCAGTTTTCTCATGTAACATGGGGTTTACCATCTAATTTGGTGGATTGTTTTGGAGTTTAAATAGCATAATGTACATAAAGTAAAAATATCTGGTAAGGAGTAATATTTGAAATCCTAATTTTAAAAAGAATACATAATGTGATATTTCTGAAACGCATTTTGAAATTTGTTCTTTGTTGCTGGAGGGTAAAACATAAGGAAACATTGCTCAATGAGTCTGTTCAGGGTTTTATTTTGGGGGGAAGCATCTCAAAGTGATTGCTTTCCCACTCTGCAGTTAGTTCAGTTAGCTTGTAAAGCTCTGATTAAAGGGTAAGACTTGGATTCTTGAAAGCATATTTTCCTACTCCTTGATTTTGCACACATAAAAGAAAATTAGTCTAACCAGAATAAGAATATACTTCTCTCCTTGGAAATACTACCCTTTGCCCCCTCCCCCGACCTCCACCCTCAGGGCAACTGATGCTCAACGATGCTTGATGCTTGACGAATAAAGCTGTTTGGGTTGTGCTAAGAATGCAACTCTTGAGCTGATTTGATCCTGACTTCCCTAGGTATTTTCCTGACTTAGGGTTTTTATTGACCTGGCTTGTGTTTAGGAATTGCTTTGCCAAAGGACTTTTATGGGCTAAGTAGTAGCAGACACCTGTGGAAATGGAAGATGTCTCAGATGCCTTCCTGGGGAGTGGAGTTAGTTTTCATGAGTTTTCAGCCTTCCCCTGACCTGCGGAGCCTTCCTTTTTCACAAGTCAGAATAAATCAGTCCAAACATAAGTCATCCTTAGCTAAAGTGGAATCATTAAAATTGTTTTTTACCCTCTAAGCTAAATAATTTTAACTTAATTTGAATAGCATAGGATGAGCAACAATCATATTTGTTTTAGCATAGATCTATTTTTCTGTACACTTAAAAATTATTCAGTCTTAGAGCTGGAAGAGGCCTGGAAGTTATGTAGACCAGTTGTCTCCGCATGTTGCTCAGCTTGTCTGGTTGTGTCAGAATACCTAGCAAGTTTTTATAAAACTTTTAATTTGGAGAAAATTTCCAATTTACAAAAGTTGCAAGAATAATGCAGTGAACTGTATTATACTCCTCTAGAGTATAATAATACTTCTAGAGATAATAATAGTTATCTAATATAAAATCTATGTTCAAATTTCACTAATTGCCTCAGTAATGACCCCTGGAACAATTTCTTTCTGGTCCAGGATCAAATCCAGGATCATATATAATGTGGGTCAGTTCCTCAGGCTCTCATGACATTGACATTTTTGAAGAGTACAGGCCTGTTGTTTTGTTGACCATCCCTCAGTTCGAGTTTGTCAGATATTGCCTCGATTCAGGTTATACATTTTTGGCAGGAATGCCACAGGAGTAATGTTATGTCCTTTTTAGTACATCACATCACAAGGCACATGATGTCAGTTTGTCTCATTCTTGATAATGATGAATGATTGCCTGGTTAAGTTGGTACCTGCTAGGTTGGTAAGCTTTTGAATAATAGTTTTTCTGGGCTTTACCTTCTGAGGTGCTATCCTGGCAAGTCTGGGCTGGGACTTAGTTGCTTTTAAGTTTCATGTCATTCCTAAACGAAGCCAGTTTGAGAACCACTGAACTAAGCCAACTTTCCACTCAGAGCAGGAGCCTTCTCTCAACTAAAATGCGCGCATCTATCTCTTATTTTACTTGTTTATTTCTCCTAGTAACAAACAGAAAATCTCTTCTGAGATTCCACTGATTTTTGGTTTTTTATGCTTGGTTGACATCTGTCTTTCTAAACCTTCTATCTGTTGGTCAAAGTTCTGCCTTCTAGAACATTACAGAGTAAGTCTAACTTATTCTACATGAAGGACTCAGTTCTCATGTTTCTCCTGTATCTTCTAAATCTCAGTAGACCTAGTTTGTCCTTTTGTTCCAATTTTGGTATATTTCTATTGCCTATACCATTATTACTACAGAGAGCTAAAGCCTGGGTGTCCCTAACTTAGGTATCCGTCAACAATGGACAGAAGTGCAGTTGGGCTGTAATCTAAGCACTGGGAGGTTTTGAATAGTTCCAAGAAGAGAAAAGCCATGGAAATGTTTCTGTATGGTTTTCTGCTGCTTGTAGTGTGTGTGTATGTATAAATGCATAAATATAATGAATTTAAACAGTGAGTGGGATCTCTGGATGTAAAGGGTACTGGGGGCTTTTTTTATTAGAAGTACTGACTATAGCAAGGAAAAATGAAAGTGATCTCAAGTTGGGGAGGGATGGAGAATCTGTACAAAGACGTTGGAGAAAATTGGGGTATTTCATCTCAGTCCCTTTCCTCAGACCAGATACATAGTAATATGATTCTGGGAACTCTTGAGGTGTTGTGAACACCTGTGCTGCAATTTGGAAGGTGTGAAAGAGAAAGATTCCAGGTGGTTATGAGTCTGTGCACTCCTTGGAATCCCTCCTCTTCTTGTGGGTGCATGAATTAACGCTTAGTGAGTTCCTGCCCTGATAATTGTCAGGCTCAAAGGGGAAATGGTAGTAAGAGCTCATTGTGATGGCCTGCATTGAAGTTGAGAGATGTGCTCACCACAGGCATAAACTCAAGATTATTATAGTGAACAGACTGTATCTGGCAAGACTGGAACACAAGATGCTTCCTACACTGTGTATATGAGCATAACGTCCTGCAGAGATGTGGTTAGGCCATTTTTAACACAGGTGGTAAATTTGCCTAGTAGTGATCAAGACCTTGCCTTTTTATAGCAAGGCAGCTTTTTGGCAGCTGCCTTAGTTCTAGCATAAAAAAAAACCCCAAAAAACAGGAAACAAAAACAAAAACGGGAGACTTTTTTTTTTTCTTGCTGGATAGTAGAGTTTTACAGTTCTTCAAGCTCTCATGGTATGCTTTTGACCAAGTCAAGGACAGATTATTCTGGTAGTTGAGAGACAACTTGGATATAAAAGAAACAACAATGTCTGTTTCAGAGCAAATAAGGTTTTCTGGATTGGAATTTTAATAAGAATAAGCTGACTTTCTTGGCCCTTGCTGTCATGCTAATCTTGAGATATAAAACCCTGAGAATCCTCTTAAACTTATTTGGATTGCCACTTGGCCCCAGGAACACTCTACAGAAAGCTCCTGTGAGTTTTCTTTTCATCATGAAAAAGTGAAGTGACAGCCCTTAAGTTTGCTCAAGGTACTCATACCATAGCTTAATAGGAACTGGGCATTCCAAATAGGTATCCTAAATGGGTTTTTGACACAGGAAATCCCAAGGATTTGCTTTCTACCTAGCATTTCCCCTTCCCTCCAGACTTTTAGGTTGACATGGAATTTGCTCCTTGGGCCCAGTTGTATCACAGGAGGCTGTTGCTAACTGGCTGTGTCTGTGGCCAGTGAAGGTTGTCTGTACTTTCTCAGCTGTTATTCTCCTGAGCCATGTTTGAACTCAGTGCTGTGTCCTCTGTTTATCTGTGTGCATTTATCTTGCATGTAGCTCCTGCTACCACCTTTCTACCCTTATTTCATTTTTAAAATTTCTTTGCTATCCTTCTGGCCTTTGGGGACCTTGTTCCCAGCAGCTCTGGATCTTCCTGGTACACTTGGTGTAGCTGGAAAAAATGATGCAGTCAAATGCCAGATTAAAAGCAGATGGAATTGCATGCATGCTTGGGTAACATCTAGTCTGTTGTTTTTAATGTCATTAATAGAATTAAAGCAATTGTGGAAACATTTAATTTTTACCTTTTGACCACTGAAAGGTGCATAATATTGATTTGATGGACAACTCTCCTCATAAGCTTTGTTTCCCTAAAGTAGTAGAAGCTTCCTGAATAAATTCAGGACTCTCAAAATCTTGTGGGACAATTATTTTCATTAGTGCTTTTAAAAAGGAAAGGTAGTGGAAATTACTTTATTCCTGCTCTAATTATACATTGTCAGTAGTAGTAAAAGAAAGAGCATAATTGGAATAATTAACAGTTTGCGTTTGATGATTGAAAAACCACAAACTTCTCCTGTTTTATCCCATGTTCTACCTTTAGTTTGAAGTAAAATTGGCATTAAAGGACCATGGGGTTGTAAATTTGAATTGATGGCAGTGTTACAATTTTGAATATTTTGCACCTTTCACACAAAACATTCCAGTGTCTGATTGAAGAAGCGCTACCCTGTGCTGTAGATTCTGCATGCATGGATTGGTACAGGCTTCTGGAATAGGCACAGGGCAGCATCAGGGTCCCGTATTCCTGTGACTGGGCTCAGGTGCCTCCCTCCTCTGGAAATGGCTGATTGCTGATATCTTGAGAGTGACTTTTGGTGCTCTGCTCTGTTTACTTTCAGTGTTGGCTGGTTGATTTGCATGCAAGAAGCTAAGCAGAAGACACTCTTTCATAAAAGCTTGTGTGTGAGGCAATGGATGGTCAAAAATGAAGAATCAGAACCACAGGATTGACTAAATATAAATTATAAAACCAGTTGAAGTTTAAAATGAATCAATGGCAGTGATATTATTGGCATTTGTCTGTGCCAGGGCTTCTACCCAAGACCTGCCACATTCCCTAGATTGCTCTCTTCACAATCTGGAGACACTTCCTTCACAGCACGAAGGAGACTGCAAATACTAAGGAGATGACTGCTCTCCTCTTGCAGTAACTGGGGCAAGATGTGGCTGATTAGAGCAGTTGTGCTTGTTCGCGGGGGAGTATGTCTAGATTCTGACTGACTTCTATTAGTCCCCAAGTATTGCTGCTATTTTTCTCATTTAAATTTCATTGGTTTTATGTGTGATTGTCCTAGTCATATGCCAGTCACCATTCTGATGTGATCTGCTTGTTAACTCTTTAGAACAATGACAACGAGACGGCCCTGCATTGCGCAGCACAGTATGGCCACACGGAGGTGGTGAAGGTCCTCTTAGAGGAGCTAACAGATCCCACCATGCGCAACAACAAATTTGAGACACCTCTGGACCTGGCTGCGCTCTACGGGAGACTTGAGGTGGTGAAGATGCTCCTCAATGCACACCCCAACCTCTTGAGCTGCAACACTAAGAAGCACACCCCTCTGCACTTGGCAGCAAGGAATGGCCACAGAGCTGTGGTCCAGGTGCTCCTGGATGCTGGCATGGATAGCAACTACCAGGTAGCTGGACCAGTAGACTCCCTAGGCTCAAGGGACTTAGTCATTTTAGAAAAGGCACAAGTACCATGCTGCTGGGCTGTGTTATTATTTAGCACGTTCTGCATCACATGTCAGATGCTTCCTTCCATTCGTTGACTCATTTTACTGTGAAACTTTAGAGACAAACTCCCCAGTGAGTCTGTTTTTTTTCTTTTTAGTATTAAAATATAATCATTATACCTTGAAAAGATGTGATTATGGACAAGCTCTCAAAAATAGAAAGTTTCATTATCTCTCTATATACATATGTTCCCACTGCCACCATTTAGCACCTCCAAAATCCCGTCAACTTGATTTTGCCAACAGGAGACTTAGCATTTCCCATGGCTTTTCACTTTTGCTTCATTCAGATGGATGAACAGTCCTTAGGCTTTGCATTGACCAAACCACACTTGAAGTTAAGGTGTTTTTTTTTCCCTTGTACTTTTCATTATTCCTTCCACCAGGGAAGGTGGAGTTTAGAGAAATTTTACCAGTAGGTGGCTCCAAGAGTAACTGTGCTGTTAATCACGTGTGGCCTGCTGGTGGCACAACAAATACCCTTGATGTACAGGCCATGATTGTGGTTTTGGAATCCAGACAAGAAAAATAGGAAAGATAATGACAGGGGACTTTGTGTGGTTTATTTTATTTTCCTGTCCCTTCTTGTCTATGTCCCGTTTGTCGTGTGAAGCCACGCCAAAACTGGGTCACTTTTCTGATGACATGCTGCTCTACGCTCTCGTTTGCTTTCCAGACGGAGAAGGGCAGTGCTTTGCATGAGGCTGCTTTGTTTGGCAAGACCGATGTGGTGCAAATCCTGCTGGCTGCAGGTGAGAGGTCGGCAGCACTCTTGTCTACACAGCATGCCAGGGTTGGGATTGTTTCTCCCTAGCCTCCCTGGAGGGGGATTTTTGCTGGCTGCCTTTGAACCCAATGTATGTATGTCTCCACTGATTGCAAATGTACGAATTGTTCATGAATAGCTGGATTAAATGGCTTTGGATGAAAAATGTTGGTCCTGCTGCTGGGAGCGTTAGGTGTCCTGGAATTTGACCCTCATTGAGGCTCGCTTGAAAATGCTCACTCCACTGGTCTACCTGGTGTGCCTTTCTAGGAATTGATGTCAACATAAAAGATAACCGTGGACTGACCGCCCTAGACACTGTCCAAGAACTGCCTTCTCAAAAGAGCCAGCAGATAGCAGCACTTATCGAAGGTATCAGTCCATCTCCCTGTTGGGGTGACCGGAGGACACACTGGCCAAAACAAGGCATTTGCATTTGGTGCAGCTTTTTTTGTTTTTCCATGTAGATCACATGACTGGAAAAAGAAGTGCAAAAGAGGTAGATAAAACTCCCACACCCCAGCCACCTCTCATCTCCAGTATGGACTCCATGTCCCAGAAGTCTCAGGGTAAGGTGGCTCTTCTCTGCCAGCAAAGGGGCTCTGAGCTTGAAAAGAGTTGAACATTCTTTAGCAAAATGGAAAGTCTTAATTTAAATAATAATTTCAGGGAGTTAGGGGTACTTAATAAGTTCATATTCAAATTCATTTTTTCCCAACTACTATATGAAGTTTTATTGAATATATCTTAGGCCTTCGACAGCAGACCTCTTCTTTTCTACTTTATTTTACTCTTTACTTTCACAGTTGGCTCTATGATATATATTCTGGGATGTGTAGTAGGCAGGATAATTTCAAGATAAATTCAAATCTCAGTGAAACCTTTTTTTCCTAACATACACTATAGTGTCTTGAGCATAGTTGGTCCACAGTAAATACTTAATGAGTGTCCTCTGGTTGGTAGATGTGCATATGGAAGATTTTGGTAACATATCATTTGGCTAATAAATTTGGTCTGGGTGCTAGCTTAGGTAGTCCAGCCTCTACAGTACTGCCAGGATCCACCTTTTCAGATTTATTGAGCAGACTTTTGGGTCCTAGGTATGATGGATAAGAAAGACAAAATACTGACTGACACCTTCCCCACACACACATCACAATAAAAAAATCTAGCGAAACAGAACAAAGCCAGACACTAAAATGGGAAGGGGATTTTTCAAAGGAGTACAGAAATACAAGGGTTAAAGTGTACTCAGTCTGTCTTTACTGTGGAGTACTTGTTCTCCCCCATCACACATTTTTTTGACCTCAAAATCTAATAATGGGATTAGTAATTCACTAAATTATTAGCTTTTAAGGATTTGTTGGTTATAGTTTTGACTATTTGCAGTGACCCAGAGATCCCTGTTCTATAACAGTTGGTAATTTTGCAGTCATAAGTTTGGATCCCAGATACTCTGAGGTTTGTAGTTACCTAGTGAATGAGTCTAACAGCTGTTCAGTGCCTCTGTCTCAGAAAGGCTTCGTCATCCTCTGTTTTGCTTGAGCACATCGAGGCTCTTATCAAGAATTTTAAGGATTACTTAAGTAGTTTAGTTGTACTTTGCTGCATTTTATGGTTTAAGTTTATGCTATCATGGTATTGAGGTATTTGGGAATTTGGATTGTCACAGTGGTTGGAAACTCCGAGATTGTGCTCTCCTTTCATTGACTCTTCTCTAACTGCCTCTCTAGGTGACGTGGAGAAATCAGTGACTGAACTGATCATCGATTTTGACACAAACGCTGAAGAGGAGTATCCCTACGAGGCACTGTGCAATGCTATCTCCTGTCATTCCTTGGACAGCATGGCCAGCGGGCGATCATCTGACCGAGACTCCATGAACAAG
Organism: Eidolon dupreanum; assembly: GCA_028627145.1. Taxonomy (NCBI): domain Eukaryota; kingdom Metazoa; phylum Chordata; class Mammalia; order Chiroptera; family Pteropodidae; genus Eidolon; species Eidolon dupreanum. The sequence continues at coordinate 85,925,360 of CM053502.1, forward strand.
GAGGCTGAGGCAGTAGGAGTGAAAGCTGCTGGAGTGAGGCCTGTATGTGGCCTGGGGCCCTCAGCAACCTGGGGGTTTTGTTGCCGCTGTGCACCTGTGTGGGGCTAGGGGGAGGAGTGTGACCCCTAGTGCCCTTTGGCATGTCAGAGACCTGGATCCTCCTCCCCTGTTGTCCTGGGGCTTCGCCACGTCTCCCTCTTAGTGTGGTTGCATTGAGGTAGAATTTTGGTTTTTCCAATTTCAGTGTAACCCATTTGCATCTTTCTATTACTTTTTGGCCTTAAAACAAATTATTTCTAGTTAGCCTTACTGCTGTGTCTGTCTTTGGGTCTTTGCTATATTCTATGTTTTTTTTTCTCTCTGGAGAGCAGTTCAGATGGTGAAAGAGCTCAGTGAAATAAATTTCTGTCTGACCTGAGTAAATGCTCACCTTCCATTTGCCCTCAAAGAATTATCTGTTTGGATTTGGACATATTTCTGTATTTGTCAGGGTTGTAACAAGGTTTGATCAGACATTGCATGTGTTAGTATGGTGCACTCCTGTTTTTTCTAGTTATTATAACCCTTCCAGCCACTGAAATCATAGGATGAGGACAGCCCTGAATTCTTCCTTCTCAAGGTCCACCTTCTTGTCTTACTGCTTCTTTCTCTGGTATTTGCTTCTACTTCTGGCATTGTACATTGTTGTTTAGACTCCTTACCCTCATTTTCTCCCCTAGGGTTTTACTGTGTGCCTAAGCCTGAATCAGTGGTCCCATTGACCTTCCTTCCTGCGTCACAGGCATAGTAATTTGAGGTTAGAGCTCTGTGCTTTTATTAAACTGGCCATTGCTCTAACAGGATCCCAGTGATAATCTCACCTTGAGGCATATTTTCATGTGTATATTATTTCTTCTTGTTGGAGAGGCTGATTTTTTCTTTTCGGTCTGAATCCAGCTTATGACCATTTTGATGATCTTTTAGCTGCTAGGCGATCCTTGGGCTTTTCAGGTGTGCCCTGGGAGCAGCATGATGTTTCTTGGTGTTCTTTTCTGTTAGCCTCCTTGCCCCGCTCTTGAGGAGACCCTGCATTTCAGTATGGATTTTGGAAAGGCCCACCAGTCTTTGGTAACCCACCAGAGAGGGTATGATCAAGGACTGTGGTAAAACTTGTGAGCAGTGAAAGCGAGTGCATATGCCGAGCACCACTGGTATTGTGCTTCTGTAGACAGAGCTAGTTTTTTTCACTTCTGTTGCTGTTGGATACAAATGAATTAAGCAAATCCACCTGTGGAGGAAAGGCGTTGCTTAAATGGTACTTACAGGTGATGCCCATTAGAGGGAGCCGGAGGCTTTGCAAAAAGAACACAAGGTTACTGAGGAAGCTTTGAATAACCAAGTTCCTGTGGGGCTTAGCCACTGATTTACAGTCCCTTTGTTCCATCCTCCTCTAGGAATCTAGCCTCTTATGTTCCTTCTAAATAGAAACTGACACATCTTGGGGTGCATGCTTTGCCATGTTCACTTGCGTATATTGTGGCTGTGCTACCTTCCTGGCCCTTGGTAATTAACTGTGGCCAAGGGACTGTTACACATCTTGTAAACACAATAGACGGTATGTATAAATCAGTTCCAGGTTTCCAGGCCCTGGGCTGAAGTTTTAATGTTAGAAAAAAGAGGATCAGGTTTTTCTTTCCTTCCAGTGCCCCAGGTGATCACTTCTACCAAAGACTTTCCTATTACTCTTTCTAGGCTCCTTTAGCTTTAGGAAACCTAGGATGGGTCCTTTTTGTTGTGTTTTATTTTGTTTTTCATCAGTTCTTTGTGTCCCAAGGTTGGATAACTAGTGTAGATTACGGGCCTGCTGCTTTTGTTTTTCCCTTCCTTACAAAGTGGCCCTGAGACCAGGCTTGTTCCTGCACTTTTGGAGCAAAAAAGGGTGGAGGAAATAAGACTTAGTGGGAAATCCGATATAAATTGCTTTGTTTGTCGTCAACATATGAACCTGTGTCGAAGTTATTGCCATTTGGACATCCATCTGGTTCCAGGGACTGTGGGAATGACTGGTTTTTCGAGTTATAACACGGAGCAGTGAAGCATATTTCAATACAGATATGGATGCCAAATGCTAACTCTAGCAACTCCTAAAACATAAGAAACATCTTTTCTTGTAGCTTTCTCTGAGGTTCTCGGATAATTCGGCATTCACCTCTGCCCCGACATTTTATATTCGCCTGTCCCAGCAGCACAGCGAACTGACTTACAAGCCAGGGACTGAGCCTGCAAGCCAACTCCTGTTTCAGTTTCCCATTCCCTTCCCCATAAGAACATTGATCATCAAACTTTGGAATAGTAATGATGTTGGAAGTAGTACAGGCACAATGGCAAACCTCTCTTCAGCTTTCTTTCACCAAAGATCATTCTGTATATTCCTGAAATTGACCAACTAATTAATGATCTGACGGATCCCCTCCTTGATGAGTGTCTTGCTCCATGACTGGGGTTGGCAAACTATGGCCACGAACCAGTTGCCTCTTTTTGTGAATAAAGTTTTATTGGAACACAGCCACACTCACTCATTTACATATTTTTTATGGCTAGTTTTACAATGCAACGGCAGAGTTGGCAAAATCTAAAATATTTACTTTATGGCTCTTTATGAAAAAGGTCACCAACCCCCTGCTTTAGGACAGATAACTGACAAATATTATTTTTTTAAAATGGGTTGAGATGAAGTAGGGTTTTCATATGCTAATGATACATAATAGTAATCATTGACGGTGACCAAGGATAAGAGGACCAGTATGAGCTTTTGCTAATAAATGGGAATGGCATCATTACTTCCTTAATAACTTTGGTTTGTTAGGACTCTTTGACAAGTTGATTCTTTTGACTTGCTGTTTCCTCTTTTTGGAGTAGACTGAAAGTTGAACCACGGGTTTTCCTATACTAGAGTTTTAAGTATCAGTATTATGAAGGACATTTTCTGACAAGGCAGTTACTTATGTGTTTTCAGTGCTGATATTTCTCACTGTGGTCAAGGTTGTGAAAGAGGTATTTATAATCTCTGCCATAAACATCCAAAAGGAAATAACATGCTAACTGAAGTGTGTGTATGAGAGCAAGATTCTCCATCTGTTCAGATATTGAACAGATACTAAACCATGAGTTTGGTCTCTCAGGGGAGTTCTGAACATTATTCTTTTTAATTTCCAAGAGCTAAGATAAGAGTAAACCAAAAAGCTATTTGAAAAAAGAGATAATGAAGTACTTATTTTTTTTCTTCTACAGAGGGAACGTCCACCGCCTCCAGCAAAGCCACCACCAGATGAAGAAGAGGAAGACCGCATAGATAAGAAGTATTTTCCCTTGACAGCTTCTGAGGTAGAGGGTTAAGGGTTTGTTCCCATCATTGAAATATGAATTTTTTGGGAAGTGCATCAGTGTGTGCTTGAAGAAGACTTTGCTTTCTCATATCACCTCTTTGGAGTAGTAAATTTATATTTTGTACATCAGTAATCTGGAGCAAGAATTTTTAAACTCACTCAAAAGTAGTAAGCAAAGAATTTTAATAGAGCTCCCTGACAGGCCAATTATTGACCTACCTTGCCACAAGGAAAGTAAAGCACACACATTTTCTCCTGGTTCTGATGGGCTAGCCAAACTCATGTTTTGCTTTTGCACCTGTGTTGTCTTTTGAGATAAAATGTACAGTGTCATACAAATCAGTTTCCTGGAATGTGTCATATTAGCAAGCTTTGGTGGTCCTGCACCAAACATCTTATTTTTGTTTTTGCATTTTCCCTCTCTATTTCACATGAAGAATCTGCCCCAGAACCAAAATGAAAATATGATAAAGACTCAAATAGAAGAGAAATAGGAATAGTAGGGGCGGGGAGGAATCAAAGAAAGTTATTTGAATAGTCTGCCTTTTTAAAAAAGAAATGTTATCATGAAGCAAGTCATTCAATTTCTCACTTAGGTTTATGAAGAGAATCATTTTTCTTGATCTTTCATCTTCAAAATGCTCCTTTAATACTTCCTACTATTCAGAGAATGTTTATTGAGTATTTATTTAAAATATTACATAATTTCAGTATCTTATTTTGTAGCTCATTCAGTGCCCTATTGTTCTTTAATTTAAAGATTAGCTGATATAAACTAGTCAATTAAGTCTCATTACTTTATCCCTAGAAGTAGGAATTAATTTTTTTTACAGTATTGCCATGGACTGTTCAGTGAAATGGGCTCTTTTATTTAATATAAATACATAGAACCAGAAGTATAGCTTTAGTTTAACTAAATGTATAAAATGCAAGGAAGCCATTTTAAGAATGTAAGTCAGTGTTGGATATAGAAGACGATTTTTATGCTAGGTACAAATTCAGTCCTTATTTCTTTTTATCCCTTAATTACAAAATGCTTATTATCATGTCTCAATTTAAGGGTCTCTATAATTACAGCCTCTATGGTGATAATACATTGCCAGCAGACACCAGTGCATGTAGTAAATACCCACATGTTTTTATAGAGATTTGCTTCATTACCTCCTTTTACAAGAGATCCCTGGTAATATGGAGTATATTCATTTGGGGCTGGGTCTCTGTAAATGCCTTATGCCACCTCTTTAACAAAGTCTTAGATTAAAATTCCTAATGCCCAAGGATAAGGGCAAGGCTCTTAAAGAAATATTGGATAAACAGGACCATAACTCAGTTGCCACATTACTCTCCTGGATGGGAGACTATCTGAGATACATCTTCTAGGACTTGCTTCTGAATAGCCTGGAATCCTGGGTTATTTGGACCACCAGAGTCAGAATTGGAAGACCATGAGAACCCTGGCTTTGCCTATTTAATGATGAACATAAGTACGTGAATATAGAGGTTATATAGTCTAGGTCATTAACCTTTTAATGATCATGGCAGATTCTGTTTGCTGTCGTTTGAATGGCTAGGTCTTCTCTAAAAGTGGACTTTTTTTTTTTTTTACTCTAGTCTTCACCATCTTTATTTCTCATACTCTCAAAGCTTTACCAACCTAATACTCATCTCCTAGGAGGAACTGATTTCATCAGAATTTAGACATTTATATTTGGCAAGCAATCTGCCCCAGTGTTCGTGTCCTATTCCTGAGGCTTGTCATTGTCAGATGACCTATAGAAGCCTTTAAGGGAAGCTGATTATACCTGGCTCCAGGAAAGCTTATCAGAGCAATGACCAGATCATGAAACTGGCTTAAAAATGTTAATATATGCACACGTGTGTGTGAGCACATGCTATTTAGATTTTTTGGTCTCACCAAATGGACCGCCAGCTGCATTAGTCTGACCACAGACTTCTCTATGCTCAGATGTGCTAAACATTCACGGGAATTTGCAGCTGCTATGATATCTCTTCTCAGAAAGCTGCCCACACCCTGACTAGCCATTCCTTTGTCGCAGGTAGTTTTGCTCTGCAGCAAAAATGTTGCTTTCCGTATAGCAGAGAATATGTTTTTGTTTTTGTTTTGTTTTGGCTTTGATTTATTGCTAGCCCTGGAAGAAAGGGAGAAAAAGATTAAGGAATAATTTAGTAAAGAGCAGAATCCTTTCTGTTGAAAATCACTTATTGCCATATTCACTGTGACACAGGGCTTCTTGAGTGGGAGCTAAGCAGGCTCAAAGAAAAGCAATTTATTGCCTTATTGTGAGATCTTAATCCCATAGCTGTCAAGGGCCTAGACCAAGCAAAAAATATCACCCTACAAATTGAAGTTGTCTGGGTGTGAGTGGGGACTCTCATTAGACATCCAAAGGAGGAAAAAGGTCCACATTGGATGAAGAAATCTTATTTCCCAGACAAAAATGAGGCCAGCTTTGTTCAGAATTAGAGGAGGTGAATTTCATGGCCCTGGCTCTTCTGGGAGCTCTTTATGTAACCTTGGACAAGTCTTGAGACCTCTCTGGGAACCTGGTTTTGTCATCTGAAAAATGAAGGAGCTGGAACCAGGTGCTCTCTGGCTAGGAGTGGTTCGGGTCCCTTCCAGCACTGACACATACTGGTTCTCTGCTTCTACCCATTGTACTCAAGAGCCAGACACGTAGTGAATGCAGGTCTGGTGGGCCTGATTTTCCAGATGGAAGTTATCAGCCCTGTTCTGCCTGGGAAGAAAGGATATTATAGGCCAGGCATCCAGGCTGTCAAATACCTCTCAGAGAGGTATGCCTGGGGCTCTGTGAGAGCCCTCACTGTGTACAGGACACCCACAGAAACAGATCGCCAGGGCTCTGCCTAAATGATAGCTATGGGTGTGTAAACATGCAGAACACAAATTCCTATCTGTAAAGTCTTTTGATATTAAGTTGACACTGAATGAACTGTTTAATGGTCCCTTTTTGTCCCTTTAATTGTGTTCCTATGAAGAGGCAAAAGGAATAAGTAATACAGACAAATGGCTCATTGTAATGAAATAGCTTTTAGCTTCCAGGTGGCTTTTAGTAAGTGGAGGTTCCTGCTGTGCTAGACAGAATTTTGGATAGAGACTGTCATTCTGCCTTTAGAGTGGCAGCCTTGTTAACAAACAGGAGCTGCAGTCTCTCATTTACTCTAAGACTTCGAGAATCCTTGTTGTTTCATTAAGCTGTAACACGGTGAGTAATGCCTCCAAGAAGTAAAACAGTGATGAATCAATCACAAACTCTATTCGTTTGCAGTAAGCTGTGGGAAATGTCTGTGTGTGTCAGAGAATCACATTTGTAAGGTGTTATTATTTGTTAGGTGGAACTGGGAACTCCCCTTCACCTCACATTCATAAATATATTACTTATCCTAACCACTCAAGAAGAGATTTTTTGCTTTGGTTTTCTCTCCTAATAGCTGGTATGTGATTATTCTTAATTTGCCTGTGAAGCATATTGGGTTCTTAGGACAGATGAGCCAGAATTACCCTCTGAGGCCAAGGTCTCCATTCTCTCTCTTTGTGCAGCTATAGTACTAATCTTGGTATTTCTAGCTTGGTTCAAGCTTGGCTACTCTGGTACCATGACTACCTGTGGCCACCAGGCTCTCAGCTGACTAAAGCCAGTTGGCAGGTGTAGGAGCCAGCTCTGGTCCATTTACTTCCAGGGACACTGGCTGCCAGGATTTGGGATTTCTCACTAGAAAGAGCTGCTTTTTCTCCACTGAAATACATACTGCCTAGCCACTTGACTATTTCAGAACAAAGATTGGTAGAATTAATTTAAAATTATTATAAATGTGGTAGGAAACTGGCTTTGGGAAAGTTTTTCCTTATAAGCCCCAGGACTTGTGAAGAAGGGCTCACAAAAATAGAGGACTTACAGAGTACTTCATTTCTAGTAAATGTCAGTCATTCAGGGTCAGTCAGAAGTCATTTTGATTCCCACGTGAAGTGGGAAGGAAACCAGTCTTAGGGTAGCATGTGTGCCTATTAGAAAAGAAATGTCGAGAAAGAAGGTTTTTATGCTCCACTTGGGAGGTATTATCCACAGAAAAGAGATCATGCAGAATACTAGAGATGGGAGAGGCAAAGGAATGGGGAATCTTGGGTTTTATTTATGATTTTTTGAAAGATAAAATGAGGTAAGGAAAGGGGAATGTTTTAATCAAAGGCCATTAAGATTTGAAGTACAGGTGCATATCCAGAAAAGCATTTGTGATTCCATGTGACACTTGAATTATTTACTTTTTCTTCCTCTCTTCTATCAGATGAAAAAGGAACCAATAATCTTGAATTTGTTCAATATAACCTATTTGGTATTAGCCACCTGCATAAAAAGTACTGTGGTGTTTTCTGTTTTAGGTCTTGGCCATGAGACCCCGGGTTCAGGGCAGTACAGCCAGGGAAGAGGATGAGCATCCTTATGAGCTGTTGTTAACAGCAGAAACAAAGAAGCTGGCATCAGTGGATGGAAAAACAAAAGGTACATGCCACCTCCCACCCCCCTACCCCCCACCCCCAGCAGAAACAACTCCAAAGGATTTTTAAAGTTTGTGATCCTGGGTGGAAGGAGACGAGGGTGTTCCTTGGAATGGGGAATATGGGTGCATTATGGCCTTTTGTTTTTAATACCCAAGATTGGAGTTGGCTTGCCACCTTTCCACACGTGAAACAAGGAAAAGGTTAGGTCAGACTAGGTGAGAGCTGTGAAAGGAGAAACTGCCAGGATTGTGGCAGAGATTGATTTGGGGGTCTCAAGTCATAAACCCTCAAGTTAATGCTGTGGAAAAACAAGCCCAACAAGTCAGTCCCTTTGGGTTCGGGCTGACGGCACAGACTTAGCTCTGAGTCCTGACCTGGGAGGGAGGCACTCCTGGGGAGGGGCCCGTGATTGGCTGCCACCAGGTAACTAGAGTGCTCTGTCGCCTTGGCCTACTTTCATTGCCTCTGCAAAATTCAGTTTCCTCTGTGAGGGAGTGAGTGCTGCAGGACTGAGATCCAGCCAGGCGATGTAAACGCAGTCACTACAGAGGTGAGTGTGCACTGCTGGAGAATTTGTGACCACCTCTGTTCTCAGGAAGAACAAGAAGGGGCAGTGCAATTCCCACTATAGTTTGAAGGAACTCTGTGGCCTCTCTTCAGTTCTCTGTAGCTTGGCGGGGACTAGGTACTTCATGGGGTATTATGAGTACCTCTTTTTCATCCTAAAATATTCTGTGGTTCAGATAAGAATGGGGGATGCAATGGGTTTTTTGAAGTATTTTTCACTAGGCCAGTCAGCAGAAGGTAGGGGTGGCAAAGAGAATGTATGCATATGTGTATGACGTAGATTTTAATCTTAATAGTCCTATTTAAAAGGTTTCTCTTCTAACATGCAGAAACTGTGGTTATTTTCATAGTAGATTTTTTTTTTTTTTAGTCTTTGTTTTTTGCTTTTTTTTTTTTATGGTTTCCATTTGGAACTTTTAAAAGAAGGTTATCATTTAGATACAGTAAAATTTTCCCTTTTTGTGTACTGTTCTGTGAGTTTTTGACAAATAACATTTGTATAACTGACACCATAGTTAAGATGCAGAATAGTTTCATCACACCAAAAAATTCTCTGTGTCCCTTTGTAGACATTCCTGCACCCATCTCTAATACTCTGATGTCTATCCCAATAATTTTGCCTTTTCTGGAATATCCTATAAATGGAATTATACAGTATAAACTCTTTTGAGTCTGGCCCTTTTTTACTTAGTGTAGAATTCATTAGAAATTCATCCATGCTGTTGCATATATCAGTAATTTGTTCCTTTTCGTTGCTGAGTAGTAGTCCATTGTTTGGATATACCACAGTTTATCCATTCTCTAATTGAGAGACATTTACTTCATTTACAGTTTAGGAAAATTACAAATAAAGCTGTTATAAACATTTGTGTACAGGTTGTTGTGTTAACATAGGTTTCATTTCTCTTGGGTAAACACTAGGAATGGGATTGCTGAGTCCTAGGTAAATATATGTTTAACTTCATGAGAAACTGCCAAACCATTTTCCAGAGTGGTTGTATTATTTTGTATTTGCATCAGCAGTGTATGAGAGTTATAGTTGTTATGTATCCTCCCAGCACTTAATACTATCAGACTGTTATAATTTTTAGCCATTTTATAGGTGTGTAGTAGTATTTCACTGTAGATTTAATTTATATTTCCCTAAAGACGAATAATAGTGTTGAGCATCTATTAATGTGATTATTTGCCATTCTCATATCTAATGAAGTGTCTCTTCGGATCTTTTACTCATTTAAAAAAATTGAGTTTTTTTTTATTATTGAGTTGTGAGAGTTCTTTATATGTTTTGGACACAAGTTTTGTTTTTTTTTTTTTTTTTAATCAGATATATAATTTTCTCCTAGTCTGTAATGTCTTTTTATTCCTTTAACCATGTCTTTTGAAGAGCAGAGGTTCCTAATTTTGATGTTTAATATATCCCTTTTTTAAAATGGATAAGGTCACAAATATTTTTTTCTTACAAATAATTTTTTATAGAAATTTTTAGCTTAAGGTATTATATTTAGGTCTATGGTCCATTTTTGAGTTAATTTTTTTAAATGTGTGAGGTTCATTTTTTTGCATATGGATATTCAATTGTTTCAGCAGATTTGTTGAAAAGATTATCCTTTCTTGATGGAATTGTCTTTGCCACTTTGTTATTCTTCCTCAGAATTATTTTAGATATTCTAGTTCCTTTATTTTTCCATACAGAAATTTAGAATCAGTTTGTCGATTTCTACAAAATGTCCTCCTGGGATTTTTATTGAGATTGTGTTGAATCTATATAGCAGTTTGAGAAGAAATGATATCATAACTGTATTAAATCTTCCAGTCACATGGTAGATTTTTAATTAAAACATTTAGAAAGAATGGAGTAGAGCACAAATGCCTTCTGTAGCTATTTAATAAAAAAAAAAATACTGAAATTAATCCTTAAAGAACATGCACTTAATTAATTTAATGCTGTATTTGAAAGTAGTTCTAAGTGAAGGAAGAATCTTTAGCATTATGGAGGAGGGAGAATCCAGTTATTTCTCTTTCAAATGCTTGATCTGAAACCACTATAAAATAGCAGTCTCAATCTCTGGAAGAAAAAAAGGAAAGTCAGTTGAACTTCATAAATGGGGCCAGTCTCCTTGGCTACCAAGTGCCCTTGATAGGAGTTTTCTATCTCCAGATTAAGAGACCTCCAGATTTAGAAGGGAACTGCCAAGTAGGACTTTAGACCTCGTTAGATAGTCCTCCTTTGTTTTGGCTTCTTCCAGCTCTGCAGTATTGGGCTTAACTGTTGAGAGAGTGTGATGCAGGAAGCAGATTTAATTGAGCCACAGCATGTGGGGTGTGCCTGCCTCCGGCTAGCTGTTTGGATCACTCAAAGAGCTTTCAGACAAAGGAGTTGAGACATTAAATATAAAAATGGGCTCTGCCAGTTTCTCAGTAGCCTGGAAGGAATATCTGCTAGGGTTGGTATAAGTGAGGCAAATCATTTCCCACTAATGTCATTATCTTAGGCAGCTTTTATGAATTAATTTATCAGTTTTCAAAAGGCCATGTTAATGAGACTACCAGAGCTTTCACCCCTCCTTACCGTAATTCAAGATACTACAGTGTGGGAGGTGGGGTGGGAGATTTTTAAAATCACATTTTATTAAAAGTACATTTGATTAGCTCACTGGGGGAAAAAAATCAAATGAAACAAAAGTGAATACAAATAAAACGCTCAGGTTCTTCTCACCCCTCTGCGACTTATAGTTGCTAGAAGTAACACAGTTTGAAAGTGTGGTATATGCTTCAGGCCATTTGCTATCTCTATACAAAAGTAAATGCATGAGGTTGTTTTGTTTGTTTTTAACCTAAAACTGGATCATATTTCACAAACTGTTTTGCATACTTGTTTTTCTTTTACCTTGTTTATGGATTATGGGTACAATTTTGTCTTAGTTCTTAAAAATCTACCTTACTCTTTTTTAATGATTGTTAAATATCCTATGATTCATTTTTCCATTTTCCAGTTGATAGATATTTAAGTTGCCTCCAGTATTTCTCTGTAAAAAATTATGCTGCTGTGAACATTCTGTACACATATTTTTACATGCTTATAGAGTATTTCTTAAAAGACATTGATAGAAAGTAGAATTAGCCAGATGTAGGTCCATGTCTAGATCTAACTGGTGAAGCTAAATTATTTTCTCTTAATGGTGGATGAGCACACTCTTTTCTACATACCTTTAGCAGCACAGATTATTATTACTCTTCAATGTGTTTTACCATAGTAAGCAAAAGTATCTTTTGAAATTGGTATTTGCATGATCCAGTAAAATTGAGCATATTATATTGTTGATTAGTGTTATATATTTAGTCTATCAGTTTGCCCCCCCCCTTTTTTTCTATTTTTCTACTTAGAAATCATTGGTAGTGGAAACACTTCATATAAATACTGATAATATTTGGCCAAAGTAATACTCAGAGGAAAGTTGATATTCTTAAATTCAAAAACAAGAAAGACTAAAATGTAAACAAAAGAAAGTATCAGAGAGGAATTAATAAAGATAAAAGCAGAGAGTATACTTCACATACTTTGTTATGCATGTTACACCTCAGTTAAATAAGGAAAAAATAAAAGCAGAAATAATGAAGTAAAAAAAAACAAAAAACAAAAAAGCCATAGACTTGATCATTACAATAAAAACTTGGTTGTTGTTTAAAAGATCTCTGACAATTCTGGTCAAGAAAAGAGAAAAAAAAAAACACAACATGTTGTAATAATATAAAGAAGATATATAACTAAAAATTCAGACATTTAAAAAATTAATAAAAAGAATTTATAGAAATTAATTTTATGTGGTTAGTTAAGAGTTGCTACTATCCTTCTGGAATGAATTGTCTGGGAGAGTAATTGGTCCACCATGATGACTGATTTAAGTGAGGTTTCTACTGATATTAGTTCCTGGTGACCGAGAATGATAAGCATCTTACACTATGCAGGACAGTCCTTCACAGTAAAGAATTTTCCCACTCAGAAATGCCATTCGTGTCTGTAGATATGACAAAAACTGACAGAAGTAGAAAGCTTCATGAAGACTCATGAAGTAGAAAACCCATTTTCCTCAAAAAAGGCACTAGGCCCAGTTAGTTTTATGAGTGTTATCCAACTAGGTATTCCTCTGTCATTTAATTTGTTTCAAATTTAGAAAAAGTTTTCTGAAATCATTATACAGGGCTAGTGTACCTGAGAATGTTTACTGTAGTGTAGTCATTTACTTTAGTATGTAACTCTTTGCCCACTGAACACACTGCTGCTTAGAGAAACGGGAACATACTGCTGCTTAGAGAAACGGGGGACAACTTTCCAAGTTTGAAAGCAAACAGCAGAGTAGCCAAGAGCTCTAAAAGTCATTGTTCTCTGTGGCGCTCTTCAGCAGCATCCACTAATAGCTCTTAGGTCCATTTAGCACAATGATGAATAATTATCTGAAGACAGTGATACATGTGGACTCATTGACACATTGATAGAATGCTGAGGTTTTTTAGGTGCAGTTAAGTCCGTATTCCTGAGAGCTATATATTTAGGTCTGTGTGAAGTTTGTGAACAGGGATAAAGACCTTAATCCTCTTGGAGGAGGGGGAGAAAATGTTATTTTAGCTTCTCCCTCTACTCCCACATCCAGAGTGCTGCCAGTTCCTGAGCCTTTGGGGAATTCTGTAGTCTTAAGTCCTGGCTTTCCCTTTGCCAGCTGGGGATTCTCAAGTGTTCTTCCATCTACAGCCCCACTTTTACTACTATCGGTTCAGTAAGAAGATTAAAATAAATACCAATGTTCAGTATACTCTCTTTACCTGGAAATCCAGGCTAGCTTTTCCTGGTAGATTCCAAGGAGTAAGTTTGGGTGCTTTGTCCAAAGGCAAAAAATGTAGACAAGACAGTTTAATAATTATGCCTTATTTTTAGCAGTTTCCTCTTCTCTCACCTTGCATTCGAGGAACTCCTACCAAAAGCCCCACTGTATAACTGTCTTGCTCTATCAATTTATATTTGTGAGTTAGAATAGTTCACTTTTCTTTCCATTATAGAATGAGTCCAAGGCTTGTGAACTATAAATCAATATTTTTTCTTCCACCACATATATCAACAGTCATTTATCTACACATGTATACATGAGATATATCATAAAGGGCAGAATATGTTAAATTCACAGAAAGTTATATAAAAGTAATATTAGAGTTCAAAAGAGGGATACATTCTGCCAGTATAAGGATGGTTTTATGAAAGAAATTCAACATTTGAACTGAACCCCAAAATTAAGAATTCTACTTGATAGGAGGTAGGAGGAAGGAGAGGGCATTCCAGGCAAGGGGATTAGCATAAACAGAAGTAAGATGATGGGAGATGATAGAGCACATGTTTGGAGAATGGTAAGTAATCCACTTTGGCTGGAACAAAGAACTGGTCATAGAGTATTGAATCTCAAATGTCAGTCTTTATTCCAGAGACAGTGCAGTGTTGTTGAAGCTTTTGAATGAGGTGACAGGATAGAAGCCATGTGTTAATAAGTATGTGCAATTGTGGAATCTTAGATTGTAGTCGAGAGAAACTAAAGGCAGGAATACCCTAAAGTCAAGAGACTTTAAGGAATCTCTTAAAGGAAGTTAGTGCTCAAACTAGGGGGACAGTAGGACATGTTAGGAAGAAGGGTATGGATGGCAAAAGTATTGAGGAGTACTTTACAACGAAATGTGGAAGAATGAGGAGGAGAGGGTATTGAGGATGATTCTGAGGTCTTGGTTAATTGGAATTCTAAGCCTGGTTAACTAGAAAGATACTGTACAACTAACAAAAATAGGGGATTGAAGGAGGGGCATGTTTGAGGGAAAGTGTTAAGTTCAATTTCAAATATGTTAAGTTTGAGGTGTTTCGAGTACCAGGAAAACATCCAGGTAAAGATACTCCATAAACACTTGGATACGTGAGTGTGATGTTCAACTGAGATGTAAAGATTATAATAACAGATTCATGAATCATCCAAGTTGAGTTAGTCGTCAACATAAACAATAAGAAGTTGCAGAAGAAAAGACTAGAGAGATTGAAGAAGTCAAGAATAGAACTTCTATTTAGAGGCATGAGGAGAAAGAAACATAGGAAGGTAACCAGGATAATGCAGTGTCTTAGAAGCCAAGCCTGAGTGTAACAGAAACCCCAAAATAACTAGTTTAACAAGATAGAAGTCCAGAAGTAAGGAGTCCTATCTCCTTCTGCCATTTTATGGTTTAAGATGACTCTTCAAATTCAAGCTGTGAACACAGGAAGGAAAAAAGAAGAGAAGGAGGGCACTTTGAAGACAATTCTCAAAAGTTGCACATACCACTTTCACCTATAACCTGTTGGCCAGAACTTGGTCATGGGCTACACCTAGTTACAAAGAAGACGGGAAATATGGTCTTTATTCTGGTTGGCTATGAGCCATTCTGAAAAAAAAACCCATAACCAAGGAAGAAGGGGTGAGTGGATATTAGGGATAACCAGTAAACAGTGTCAGATGATATTGAAAGAGGTAGAAGGATGAAGACTAGAAAAAGGACTAGGCAGTTAGAAGGCCACTGGTAAATCCTAGATGGAGAGAGATTTCTCTGAGGTAGATAGGAAGAGATGAAATTACCCTCAAATTTTGACATGCTGTTGAGAGTAGTCAAAGATTTTTATCTGGTCTGTATCTCCTCAGAAAATTGGTACGATTATCTTACAAGAGTGTAGTAGGTGCTCTGAGAACAGTGACAGTTCAAAGTGGAAGAAGTGAAGAGTAGATCACATGATATCACAGTTTTCAAGAGGTGAACACAAGGATGGCTGGGTCTGGTGTCAGGCTTTCATTTGGATTCTTGCTCTACCACTCATTTGCTGGTGACCTTGAGGAAGACATTAACCTCTTTAAGCCTTATTTTCTACTTGTAAAACAGGGATACGGTTCTTTACCTCATGGTTGCTATTACTATTAAAAAAGAGAATAGCACATTGTCTGGCAGAGAGTAA
The DNA here is from genome assembly GCA_028627145.1 of Eidolon dupreanum. Classification (NCBI taxonomy): domain Eukaryota; kingdom Metazoa; phylum Chordata; class Mammalia; order Chiroptera; family Pteropodidae; genus Eidolon; species Eidolon dupreanum. The sequence continues at coordinate 85,940,838 of CM053502.1, forward strand.
CTAGTTTCAAATACATTGTAGCTATTAGAAGCCAGCTGAGTTAAATAAATTGGTAAAGGACTCAGTCAGTTGTTTCTTGAGTATTCAGCAGGGCTCAACATTCCAGCAACTGGAGAAGAGAAGGCAAATGGTTGTGAATACCCAGTGTTGGAACTGGCAGAAGATCAAGGGAAACAGAGATGGCAAGTGTGCTATTAAATTAAGCACAGATATCATGGCTGGCTGGAAACTGATCCAGGCAGAGCTGATATATTGAATAGGGAAGTTTGGGGGGCCAGAGGTAGTTTTAAGGAAATGGGGAGATGTAAGGTAATCAGGACTAAGTCAGTGAGTCCCAAAGCCGGGCTGTACCTATAGGTACAGAGTACCTATAGCTGCAGAGATGAGAGAAAAGAAACCAGCCTCTGTGTGCAGTGTTAGCATGAAGAGCAGTTTGGAAATAGTTGTAAATGAAAAATGATAATAATGATGGCAGCTTCCATTTCCTGGATGCTTCTTATGGACCAGCTACATGCCAAGTTCATTCGTACTGATTAGGTCATTATTCTGTCTTGAATATCTCAAGACAGATCTTCTGGATAGGGACTATTTTTATCCCTGTTTAGTAGATGAGGAAGAAGTAGTTAGGTGTTAGAGCTGGGCTTTAAGCCCTAATTTGGCTGAATCGAAAGACTCTTTAGTTATGAGGTTAAATCATTTCACTCAGAGCCCTGCTGCTGTTCACGTACTTAGTGTCATAGAGCTGGAAGGAAACTTAGGCCATCTAATCACAGTTTCAAACCAAACTAAATCTCAAAGCCCTAGAGAATGCAGCCCAGATGTTCATTTTTTAAAAAAAGAGAGGAAAAGTAACAGGGCTGGGACTACAACGTGGGCCTCTTGCAACCCAGTCCAGTTTTTGCTCTATTTCTTTGGTTGCCATGGACCAGAATGGACTCTGTTTATTTATCTTCTCAGATCACAATCTCCAGCCAGTGCCTGCATGGTGACCCTCCAAAAGCAGCCACGGACTTAGGATTTCACATGGTTTCTGACTCTCACCACAGTGACTAGGCAATTGGAGGGTTCCAGTCCTAATGGAACAAAGAGAGCTGTCTGGGAAATTAGAGTACCCCAGCTTTCTCCTCTGGGTCTGAAGATTGATTTGACTTAGCAAGTCCTCACATAAGTTGCATTTTTCAGCCCTAATTTAAATAGGTGGGGGCAACTGAAAATGTGTAAATGTTAAAATGTTGTTATTCAAAATCCCTTGAGATCCCCATGGATCATCATAGTAATTAAAATGGAGCACAGAAGACCCCACTTCAGCAGCTCACAGAGTAAAAGGAAAATGAACACCCAGAATGAATAAAGATCGAAAGTGGAAGGGCTAAGAATTAGCATGCTGGTATGTCCTATTCAGTAGAGCAGCTGGCCTTGGTGTACAGGGAGGGTGAGGAAGCAGTCCTCCCCATGTCCTGTTCCTCTTTGTTTCTCTCAGAGAAGGGCAGGTTGTGAGGAGTGTTGAGGGCAGTGTGGGAGGAGGGTTGGAAGCTGTGTAATTCTGAAGGTGGGAGCACAGTGATTCCCAATCAGAAGGAAGGTGTCAGGCCTGAGGGGTTTTCTTTTGTGAGTCTGCAAGTCCCACACAAAGTTTGTGTCTCTGCTTTTTGTAATGGATTTCCACTTCTCTTTAAGCCTGTCAGGGCCTTCTATATCCTTTAGTGCCCAGCTCAAAAGCTACCTCTTCTGAGAAGCCTCCTGGTTCACAGTAATCTGCTCACTGTGCTTTTGCCTTATACTTTTCTTAATTTTTGCCTTGAATTCTAGTCATTTCTGTATATGCTCTTCTCTTCCAGTAGCTGGTAAGCCCATTGTGCAGATGCAGTGTCTTCATCTTTATGTCTCTTGGGTGCTCCCTGAAGGCAGGCATTTTGCACATGCTTCTTGAAAGTACCAGGGCTTGTCTCAGTTTCTCACTTTGGCTTTCTCACTATGTCCCTTTTTTCTGCTGTCCAGAGTTGTAAGGTTAATGAAGGCAACAGGTGTTTATACTTGTCATGTACATTGTCTTTGTTGTGAGAAGTAGTTGCTCTCATCTGTGAGCAAAATATGTTGTAATGGATCCTGTGTGGAGAATAACAATTGTTAACATCTGTTGAGATCTGGTATGTGCCATTAATGGTTCTAAATGCTTTACATGTATCATTTCTCACATCAATTCTATGAAATAATTACTACTAAGATCCTAAAATTGTAGATGAGAATACTGGGCACAGAGAGTTAAGTAATTTGCTCAATGTCTGGCTCTTGGTCAGTACATTATCAGTACCTGGTTAACTCCTTGTCCCTAAGAGACCTAATATTATCCTGACTTTGTAGAAGGAAGGAACCATTGAGTAGATCTTTTCCTACCTGTTGATTGCCAGGAAATCTAGCTTAGCCATGGATATAGTTTTTTATGGGAAAGGGAATACCACCTAAGGTTCTCAGATCAAGCTTTTCAAATAAAATACCAAAATGTCTTTCCTAGGGAATTGTCTGGGTAAGTCGTGTAATTATAAGAATCCCTCTCTATGATTTCTTATATTTCTTAAAATATTGGTGGATTCTGGTTTCTCTGATGGAATTATGACCCCCCAAAATTCTTCCTCTTCACATATTTCCTTTTTTCATAACTTTGCATTCCTTCTTTCTGCCCACTTTCTTTCCCCAGCATTTGTCCGGTATTGAGCTCTTGGCATCAGTCTCTCTTTCTTCATTGATGGCTTGCATGAATGGGTGGCTGTTAGACAGGGCCTTCATTGTGGGCTCCCACAGCAGCAGGCAGAACATTCTCTGTGGCCTGGGTTCTGAGGTCCACCCAGGCAGTGTGAGCCAGGCCGGTTCCCAGTTCCAAACTGTGGTGCTTTTCTTTTGTTGTTGGATTCCCTTCTCCACCCCCACCCCCCAAAAAACTGTTAAATAAGGAGCTAGAGGCTGATGCAAAGGCTAGAAGCCTTTGCTCCTATTGCCAGAGTCCTGTTTTTGTATTCAAATGCAGTCAAAGGGGACATTGCACCTTGAGCCAGGGTCTGTGGGAAATTGGCCATTAGAATATAGTCCTAGAGGTGGCAAATTTTGCAGCCTGGTTGCTTCTCCTCACCAACCTCTCCTAGGAAGTACTGTGGTCCTGAACCACCATTAGATGGTCATGTGTCATCCTCTCTGTGGCCCCACCATGCAATACCACGGGACAGCTTTGTTCAAGCTGCCAGTGGTCATATGTGGCATTATAGCTCTGAAGTCATGGTTTCCTGAGGCCTGAGTTAAGCTGTATGGAACTCTTATGTATGCAGCATTTCTTCTTCCCTAGAGAAATAGTTCAGATTGTTCAGCGCTCTGGACCTGACCTTCGAAGTATAAGGTTTGTGAGTTAGAGGTGTGAAAGTCCTGAAGCAGTCAAGTGTAAAGGAAGGAGGTGCCAGAGTTCATACTTCTGGGTTCCTGTGGGTATGTAATCAGAGCCAGAAAGTAAAGCTAACTGGCTGCCCCCTTTGCAGCCCCTGCAGACTTGCCAAAAGCTGACTGCGGAGACTGAACCATTCTTCTTGAGAGGGTGGGGTGAATGGGACCATGTCCCTGCTCAGACCTCAGGATGATGTGCACGTTGTGACAGCTGGTTGTTGGGATCCTTCCTTAAAAGCTGTCTTGAAAGAACCAAGGTTGTGGGACACTAGCAGGGGCAGTGGAGACTGTGTTGTAGTACATCAGATTTATAAAGTTCACGCCTCTTCACCTGACCACCCTGTTCAGTTTTGGAACTGAGCTTCAAGAAGGGATCTTGGGGCTGCAGGCAAGCTGATGAGAGCGAGTGGATGCTATCTATGCAGGCACCCAGGGAGGGCTCTGCAGCACCCCCTGAGGGGGAGAAGTTTGCTATCAGAGTATGGTGGAGACTTGGCTTCTTTCTCATCACTATCATAACATAAAAGGGATTTTGAAAGACCATGCAGTCCAACCTACTTATTTTAGATACTGAAGCCCAGCAGGATAAGATCACTGCTAAAGCCACACAGCTAGAGAGAAACACAGCCAGGAGAGCCAGGTGTTCAGAGGCCTAGGTTAAAGCCTTCTCCCCTCCACCTTGGGCAAACCACCAAAGGCCTGGGGGCCTTTAATTTCTCATCTATAAAAATAGTTGAACTTGACCCTTTTGGTTCTAAGGTCCTCTCATCTCCTTAACAGTTCTTGGGAGCTTTGGGCAGACTAGGGAATCTTTTGGTGCATGTACCATAGGTTCCACTCACAAAGAAATAAAGTTGCATATCAGCTTTGAGATGGAAGCTAGTACTGGATACAGGGTTGTTACTTCCTCTGCTTATGTGGGTTGAAATCTCTAATGAGTTCATGCAGGGCGAGTCCCTTGGGTGTCCCAGTGTGAGATTGATGTTGGCCTCTGATTTGGTTAATTATTTATGCTACTCAGGGCAGAGGTATTTGATATCTTCGGTGAGTGTACAGTAGTAGTTGGCCTCATAAGCTAGTAGTGTCACATTTCTGGGATATTAGGGAGGTCTTGGGAGAACTGCAAATGTCTCTTGGCGTTGACAAATTAGACCATTTTGTTTTTAGTGGATCAACTAAGGTTAAACTTAAACAAATAGGAGCAGCTGGGAGGCTTTGGAAGGAGTGAGATGTGCACATTCTCAGAAAAAAAGAAAAGCCTGTACTCCCTGCGGAAGGAAGGATGAGGCGTGGAGCTCTGAATAGCCCCCCTCTGAGGAAGGAAGCAGTCATTTCTCTGCTGTTTTGTTTTGCACTTTCAGTTAAGGAATTCCAGAAGTTGCAGGTTGTAGATCATGACCTCCATTTTTTTCCCCCTCTGTTGCTGCTTGCCAGAGGAAGGGAGGGCGGGTGGCTCTAAATAACACTTTGGCCTTATGGAAATGTATCAGATGTTCCAGGAGTGAGTCTCGCCTTGCTCGTGCTTGCTTGCTGGCACGCTCTTTCTCTCACTTTTACTTGGTGTTCACTCACTCTCCTTACTTGTGTCCTTTCTGTAGGATATAGTTAGCACTTCTCGCCTTATATAGCAAGGTCTGGTCGTTAACGTTAACAGAAATCTAACAACAAGGGAAGCCTGCCAGATAGCATTAATCAGGCCAGTGTTTGGAATTTCATAAATGCTCTGACTTTGGGTACATACTGAACATTAAGAACAATACAAAACTGTTTTCTTCCTTCCTCTCTCTTCTCTCCCTCTGCCCTCTCCCCAGCCTATCCAGCTTCTTGCTCTTTCCTTCTGTTTTTGAATTCCTCTGCTCTGTCGTATACTCGCTACATTGGAACTTTGTTGATTTTTGCCACGTTTAATTTTTTATTTCTCTCTCTCCATCCACTCCAAGACCACAGGCGGAGCAGCAGCAGCCGGAGCCAGGACTCTGCGGAGGGGCAGGACGGGCAGGTCCCAGAGCAGTTCTCAGGTCTCCTCCACGGCTCCTCCCCGGTGTGCGAGGTGGGGCAGGACCCTTTCCAGCTGCTCTCTGCCAGTGGCCAGAGCCATCCAGAAGGGTCCCCCACGCAGGGTGCCTGCCACGAGGCCAGCATGCAGCTGGAGGAGACGGGTGTGCGTGCTCCTGGAGGCTCCCCGCCCAGTGTCCTGGACCAGAGCGAGAGAGTGGGCTACCCAGCAGGCCTGCCCACCACCAACAGCCAATCGCACCCCGAAACTTTGACTCACACAGCATCTCCACACCCTGGTGGTGCCGAGGAAGAAGGAGACCGGAGTGGGGCCAGAAGCCGAGTCCCTCCCACCAGCAAACCCAAAGCTGAACTCAAACTCAGCCGCAGCTTGTCCAAGTCTGACTCTGATCTCCTGACCTGCTCACCCACGGAGGACGCTACAATGGGGAGCCGGAGTGAGTCCTTGTCCAACTGCAGCATTGGGAAGAAGAGGCTGGAGAAGTCGCCCTCCTTTGCCTCAGAATGGGATGAGGTAAGGCTATGTGACGTCACAGAGAGCTGGGCTGGCCGCAGCCCACCACAGCTCCCCTGTGTGCGGCTCCCGGGACCAGGATATGGGCCAGGGTTGCCCTGGTTCCTTGGCACTGCGGCTAGAGTGATTCTGACAGCCGTGAGGGAGGCAAGCCTTAAGTAGCCAGGGCAGGGGATCTTCCTGCCTGAATCGCAGAGAGCAGATCTATTCACAGTTAAATTGGAGGGTGGAGGCCCCAACACAACAGGACTCAGGGAAAGGCAGTTCCTAAAAATGACATGTAGTTTGAAAATGTTTGGATTCCATCGGCCCCACTGAGGGAGTTGTGCTCACCCTGAAGATGCTTAAGAAGAACTAGAGTCCTTCCTATGAGTCTTCAGAGGAAGAGCAGAGGTCCAGGGTTAGCTAGGAGAGCGGATAGAGAGCCTGGGCTTTGGGAGAAACTGCTAAAAGGGGTTCAGAAGTGTCTTTTCTGTGCCCCACTCCTCCATGATTATTCTCAATATTCCCTGGAAGACCAGATGCCTCTTTCAACAGAAGTGTCCTGCCCATCGCACATTCCCAGGTTGGCGAGGCAGAGGGCTGGCTACATGGTTCAGGAAATAGATTAGTGAGGAGAAAACATTCAAAGTCTGAGGCCCGGGTTCCTTTCATAACCATTGTTATGGAATAATTGGAAATATGTACCCGAATATTTTTCAGTGACCTGTGACATGTCTTACTGGGCAGAAGAATGTTTCTGAAAGATTGCTAAACACCCAGGGAATGTTAAAGTGCTACCCTTGCAGGCTTCTTGCCGGGAGAAAGCTGCCTTTGAAGTGGACTGAGTCTGTCTCCTAGGAACATTTTCAAGAGATGAATTTAGCTCTCCAAGAGGAGGGGAGCAGTACAGCTGACATGTCCATTGGAACAATCTGTAGACTAAATGCCCTACCCAATTCTATTCCGGTTGCAGCTGCAAAGTTATGTAAACCAAAGCTAATCCCATTCCCAGTGTGGGAACTGGGTGGGAGCAATTCCTACAGCACTGTTATCTCTAGATAAGATGAGGTTTAGCACTGTTTTGTCAAGAATCCTGTGCAGTAGGAGATTTTTACTGTTTAGTAAACCAAGATTTCGTGAGCCTGTGCTAGATGCTAGGCCACTTAAGGAAAATCGGTTTGAGTGAGAGAGCTCTTGGTCTCTAGGAGATTACACACAAGAGTAGATGTGCATGTAGGAATGTGTCCTCTACCTTTGTTTTTCATAACAGAATTTTACTCAATTACAGTATAGAATAAGGCAGTTTAACAGAAAGATAAGTCCAATATGCTCTGAAATGGCAGGACAGGTGAATAGATAGAAAAACATCCCTGGGAGGCGGGTAGGTAGAGACAAGAGGTATGAGAGGATGGAAAGGGGCTTATAGGGGAGAATAAGAAATAAGAGTAGAAAGTGAGATTGGGACCAGATGGTGAGAAGGCCATGAACATGAGACTGAGAAGCAAGTATTCAATTTGATGTCAAGACTCTTTCTCTCAAAGTCTTTCAAATGGACAGGAAGACAGCTTCACCAATCTGATGAATTACCCCTTCTTTTTGACTCCATCTCCTGAGCATACCCTCTCCCCAAGAAGTCAACAGTGCTGGGTGATTCTCCACAGAATATTCATGTTCTGTTAATGTGCAGCATTGCCAGGCAGGCTTATGGGATCCACCGTTTCCTCCTGGATAAGAAATGTGAAATCACTGAGGTACAGCCCAGCTTAATTGAAGTTGGCTGTTTGGGCTAATAAACCAGTGTCTGTTGACATCTTAATGAGAGGAGGTTCACATGCTGATGTTTCCTTTTCAGACAGGGATTGCATATGGGTGCAGTGAGCTCAGGGACTGTTCAAGGTCTAGGTGTCCTAGCCCAGTCGGTAGTGTGGCCCAGAAGCACTGTTAGATTTTAAATTTGAAAAAACTAAAGGCAGTTGAGGCCTTATTGGAAAGAATTCAGAAGGTTGAGCTTTGCTTGCATAGTAAACATTAACAGAGCCCTTTATGTGTGACCTTTCAACATTGTTTTTGAGTCATATTATACTTGGTTTTTGCCAATATCTCTATCTAAAGAGAAACCTCAGAACTGTTTGCCTAGTAGTTGGCCCTAAACCCAGGGCTTTGGCAGACACTCCTAGAACAGCGCATTAGTTAATGGCTGCTACCTATTCTACCCCTGATCAGTGCCTGAAAGCTGCTTTGCCCTATCTTGTGTATCTTGTGCCTGAAGATTTTTTTCTTTGTCATTATTAGATCCCCAGGCAGTGGGGACACAGCTCTGAAGGAGCTTGGGCCCAGCTCAGCTCTTTGCTGTGGGGCCTGGAAGGCAGAGGGGCCTGGGAGACAGAGAAAGGCTCTGGGGGCCCATGCAGCTATGATCCCAGCACATGATGAGTTGTGCATGTGTGTTGGCTAGACCACTCCTAGAAGGCAGTGCAAGATAGTACACAAGGCTCAGGCCCTGGAGTCAGCAGATCCAGCTCTGAGCCCTAGCTCCACCAACTCCACCTTGATGTGTGGATGGCTTCAGGAAGCCTCAGTGTTATTACCCCTGTTTGTGAAATAGAGGCAGTCAAATCTATGTTTCAGAGTTGTTTTTACCAATTAGATGTGTTTAAGTGCCTCCTAGCACAATATGCAAAACATAGTACATGAATGGTAGATTTGGAGAATGAGAAATGAAGCCTGGAGTGTCTTCAGACCTTAAGAAAGGCAGAGCTTTCAGGCCTGTCCTGTGGCTGTAGAGTGTCTGGGAAGCAGTAGAGTTCAAGCTCCTCAACCAATGACACTGCCCCACTCTAGATCCGGAAGAGTCCGCCCAGCCTGGGAAAGTAGGGCAGGCACCCCCCATTGTTATTTGAGAAATTAATGAGCCTTCCTGCATAACTCTCTAAGACAGTTTATAGAGAAATCTGCAGCCTTCTCTGCTATTTATTTTTCAAATGTAGTCTATATACCATAGTCCCCCCACTTCTCCATGGGGGATATCTTCCAAGACTCCCAGTGGACACCTGTAACCATGAATGGTACCGACCCCTACATATACTATGTTTTTTCCTGTATGTACATACCTATGGTAAAGTATGATTTATAAATTAGGCACAAAAAGAGATTAACAATGAAAGTAATAAAATAGAACAATTATATTGCAGTAAAAGTTATGTGAAAAAGTTCTCTTACAGTATCTTGTACTGTACTCACCTTCTCACTTATAGGAAACACTTTCCGGCTTCTCTTGGGCGAGTCCGAATTGCCAGCATCACTGCTCTTGCTCTTTGGGGTCGTTATTAAGTAAAATGAGGGTTACTGAACATAAGCACTGTGATTCCACGAAAGTCAATCTGATAACCAAGACAGCTACCAAATGAGTAACTTGCAGGTAGCATTTACAGCGCAGTTACATGGGACGAATAGATTATTCACATCCTTGGCAGGATGGCACAAGATTTCACCATGCTACTCAAAACAGCGTGCAATTTAAAATTTGTAACTCATATATTTCTGGAATTTTTCATTTAATATCTTCGGACTGCGGTTGACCATGGGTAATTGAAACCGCAGAAAACAAAACCGTGGCTAAGGGGAAATACTGTAATGACTAGCAGTGGTTACTTGATTGGTTGGTTGCTTGGGATGATGTTTTATAGTTGGGAAACATGCACAACTAATGGCTTAGGAGTCACTTTCTCTAACTACAGACTGCTCCTTAAAGCTGGTTAATACAGCCCTTATTGAAATACCCCAGACAAGACGACTTCTGAAAGTTAGCCTGGTTAAGGTAAACCTCTGAAATGATATCCATTAGTGACACTCATTCTCCCTATTTTCTGTTATATCTTTGGTAACAAAGAAGTAATAAACTGCTTTTCAAAGAGATCAGCCTAAGAGGAGATCTAGATGCAAGCTTCAGTAGATACTTTCTGTATTCTCCAGTCAAGTCAAAGCACTCTTTGTTGTCTTAGTGATCCCTGGGGCATAATAGAAGTTAAACTGAGAAGGTGTACAAAAATAAAACTTTAAAAATATATAGATAAGGAATGGGAAAATCACCTCACTCTAGAAATAGTTAACCTCTGTTAACATTTGATGTGTATCCAAATTGGGGGTCTAATATTAATATTTGCCAATTTATAATTGGCTTTTCTTCCCAAATTGCTACCCTGTGGGATATGTTACCATGGCAGTATCAATAAGATCTGGATTCAGATCTTCATTCTAAAAGGCATAATATTCTGTTAGATGGCTATGGTATAAGGTTGTTGCTTGAACTAGTTTCTAATTGTAAGATACTGTGCAGGGCATTATCCATCTCTCTTTCAGATGCATTCCTTACCCTTCCCTACCTGTCTGTGTGCCTCAGGAGGCTGACCTATAAGTACTGAATCAGTAGGCCAGGGAAATATAGCCTTGATTGTCCCCCTACTGAAGACCACCACGCCCGTGTGGGACCCTCTCCCAATAGCTGCTCTCTCTGGGTTTTGATAACCAGTCTCTCCACCTGACCCTTCTGGCTTGGGCCTCCTGGCCGTGACACTCTCCCATCCCCTGCTGCTCTCCTTGTACCATACCCAAACCTATGGAAGTAATCCCTTTCTTAAGCTCCTTCATTTGCCCAGTTTGAATGTGCAGTCTTTTTCCTGTGGGAACTCTGAGTGATACAGACATTTTTAGCACTGTTTGTTTCCACTCTAGGCAAGCTAGATGGCTATGTGCTGGAGCAGTAAACATGGCTCTTGAATGTAAATTGTGAATTAATCTTCATTTGCCGGTGAATCAGAAGGTGTAGATATTCAGGGTGCTGGGAAGCAGGAGAAATTAATCACTTAATTTGAAGCCTTTCCCACTTCCAATTATAGGGAAGAAACCTGTTCTTCTTTCCACCAAGTTGGTAGTGTGGTCAGTATTTTGGTTGTGTGCTCTTGAATCTCAGTCTCCTAGATGGATTTTCATCCTCTGTCCCTGAGTTTGATGCAACGGTGGGTACACACAGCAGCAGGAGCAGCAGCAGGAGCAGCAGCAGCAGCAGCAGCAGCAATTAACATCTGAATAAATACCTCCTAAGAACAAAAATAACGTTCTAGTCAGATTGCGGTTTGAATATATAAAGAGCCTCTGGGGTCAGATAGGTCTTTCACATACCTGCCTTTGCTTGGGATTGAAACTCCTGAAAGAGAAAACCGCAGAAGGCTGCTTGTCTACTCAACATAAACATTTGAGTCTTTTAGAACTTGACTAAAGGCTGAAGTGATAAATCTGTGTTTTGTAATCAGCTTTCATAAATATTAAACAAATGGAAAATGAGTGAAGAGCAGGGACATGCTTCATATACGTTTTGTACAAGCTGAGAATAATTTCCGGTCAGGGATTTGGGGAATGTCCTGGTTTTGTCTGAAATGGTAGCTGAGGGGACACTTGGCTCTTGAATTCCTTAAAGTGAAGTGGCAGTAGTAGGGAGGGCACCCTTGCAGGCCAGTTCCCAGACACCTCCTTGCCCTTTCCAGCAAGCTGTCCAGTTGAAGGCATGATGTCATCAAGAGAAAAGCTGATTGGTTCAACTCCACAGAGGCTTTGGCTGCTTTTAACCCTTCAGAGTTGTGTGTACAAGAATGACTTAGATGTAAATTAAGAGATTTGGGCTTTTGAATTTCTGCTGACAATGGCTAAACTTTCCATACCTTGTTCTGCGGTACTATTGTTCTTTATTATGTAAACAAGCCTGCTGTGTAGTCCTTTTTGCTGAGCAAAGCTGTCCTACTCTAAACAAGAATGTGACACTCCTACCTGTGGGTCCAAATCAGAGCCTGGAATATCTATTTAAGATGCTTCCAGGTATATACCAAAGTCACAACTTTTATCCTAGAACCTCTGTGGTATTTTTTTCATATTTAAAAAATAATCTCACTTATTTTATAGGTAGTTCTGAATAGATAACTCTGGTCTTTCTGTCTGATAAATCCAAGTGATTTTTGTTAGCGTGGATTAAAAAAAAAAAATTTGGACATTTCCATGGCTTTGATGCTAACAGAAGAAACCCCAAGTGTTATAAGCTGAAGCTGGTCCTGGCTCTGCAGTTAACTAGTGATGAGAAAACTGGGATGTTCAACCCCCACACCATCCCCCTGCCTCGCCTGATGATCTCTGAATGACATTGTGCCTCTAACTGGACAGCTTGCTGGACAGGGTGGGGAGTTTGGGACCTGGCCTGGACACGTGCCCTCCCTGATGCTGCCATTTCACCTCTCATCATGGGAATCTGGGAACCTTGGAGCCTAGGAGCCTGACTTTTATCTCTCCTCATTTTCATGTCTTTCTCTGCTCGCTTCAGACTTCCCCTTGCTGCTTTTCTTGTCATTTTATTCATCCTGAATCTTTTTTTTTTCCTCTCTTTTTTCTCCCGTTGCTTTCTCTCCTTTTTATCTATGCTTTTTTCCATCTTTTTACTTTATTCTTCCTTTTCTCATTTATTTTTCCTTTTCATTCCTATTTGTACTGGTGGTATCAAGGAGAGGCTTTTTAAGTAGGCTTTCCTTCTCAGCCTTCTCTACCAGAAGAATTTTTTTTATTTTCTCTTTTTAATATTTTACCCGCTTAGATATTCTGTAGAGCATTTTACCTCTCTTCACGTTAGCTCACCTCCTCCCTCACTTGCCACTACCCATACTATCTGCCCTGAGTCCTTTCGTAAACAGTCTGGTTCCATTTAGCTATATCAAGACATGCACCATCAAGTACCATGTAGGGATTTTGTGTTATTTGTGAAATTGGTAGCAAGATGAGAATTTCTCTTTTCTTCTTTTTTGTTTAATTACATTTTTTTAAAAAACACCAGACCAAAAGTTTGGGTGACAATGTAGGTGGATATATGAGAAGAATTTGACCTTTACTTCAGTACACACATATGCCGAGAATCACAGAAACATTTTCTGGGAGATTCTTTACATGCTTGGGTTCTGGTTTTGTATTTATTTTTATTTTTTATTTTTTTATAGTAGTGGCATCAGTAGTATATAGACTGAGTAATTTTATATAATTTAGGGAATAGTAGTTTATCTTATTATTATCCTAAGCAATTGTGTTTAAGAAACAAGTAGAGGTATTTTTACGTAATCAACAATGTCGATTTGAGATACGTTTTTATTAAAATTATTCAAAATTTTTATTAAAATTATTTGAATACTTCTATGTTCCAGGTATTGTTCTAAGCACTGAGGATGAGAGGTGAACAAAACAAAAATCCTCTGCCTCTTGGAACTGTTATTCTGGAAGGCTATAGGAGGAAAGAGAAATAAAAGAAGACAATAAGTAAAATTCATAGTATACTAGTTGGTGATGAGAGAAAAATGAAGCTGAGGAGAGGGGTAGAGTGTGGTGGGAAGTGGGAGCTGAAGTCAAGTGGGGCAGCCAGGGAGACTGCAGTGAGGAGGAGGTGAGAAAGCAAGCCTGCCTGTGTGGGGCAGGGCTCAGTGGAGCTATCGAACTGCTTTCTTTGTAATTAACAGAACTTCAAAATTCAATCTACACTTCCACTGTCTTACAAGTATATCTTATTAATTTCTGCTTTTAATTTTTGTTTTCTCTTTTTCTTTTGTCACTATTGCTACCAGCTTCTGTTTTCTCATCTTGTTCCCCGCCCCCTCCTTTTTTCCTATTAAGCTGTTTTGGATGACTTTTTTTTTCATCTTTATTGAAATATAATAGATAATTAATTGCTCGTATTTATATTGTACAATTCAATGAGGGTTGTTTTTTTTTTTCAATTATAGTTGGCATATAATTTTATACCAGTTTCAGTTGTATAGCATATTCATCAGAGATCTACATAACTTGCAAAGTGATCACTCCACTAAATCTAGTACCCCTCTTCCCCTTTACATATTCATTACAACATTATTAACCATCTTCCCTATGCTACACTATACATCTCCATGTCTGCTCTGCAACTGTACCTCTTAGTCCCTTTGCCTTTTTCCCCTAACACTCCCATCTAGTATCCTCTAAATATTCTCTGTATTAGTTTATTACCACTTTTATTGTTGTTGATTTTGTTATGTAGATTTCACATGTACATGAAATCATGCGATATTTATCTTTCTCTATCCAACCCATTTCATTCAGTGCAATATCCTCTAGGTCCATCAAGGCAATATCTTTTTCCATCCCCTTCCTTTTAGTCTGTGTGTGTCTTTTAATCTGAAGTGAGTCTCTTGTAGGGGTCTTGTTTTCTTATCCATTCAGACACTCTATCTTTTGGTTGGAGTACTTAACTCTTTTCTGTTTAAGGTACTTGTTGATAGGAATGTAGTTGTTACCGTTCTTTATTCCTGTTTTCGATACATGATTTTTCTTCTTAAAGAAGTCTCTCCAGCATTTCCTGTAATACTGGCTTGGTGATGATAAATTCCTTTAGCTTATTTTTGTCTGGGAAGCTCTTTATCTGTCCTTCAACTCTAAATGATAGCTTTGCTGGATAAAGTATTCTTGGTTGTAGATCTCGGATTTTCATTACATTGAGTATTTGTGCCAAGCCCTTCTGTCCTGCGTAGTTTCTTTTGAGAAATCAGGTAACTAACTGCTTTTCTCTTGCTGCTTTTAAGATTCTCTCTTTGTAGTTAACCTTTGGCATTTTAATTATGATGTGTCTTGGTGTGGGCCTCTTTGGATCTCTGATTTTTGGAATTCTCTGAGCTTCCTGGAGTTTTATGTTCATTTCCTTCACCAGATTAGAGAAGTTTGGCATCATTATTTCTTCAAATAGTTCTTCAATATCTTGTTTTCCTTCCAGTACCCCAATGACACGGATATTTTTACCTTTAATAGTGTCTCATAGGCTCCTTAAATTATTATTATAGTCTTGGCTTCTTTTTTTCTTGCCATTCTGATTGAGTGTGCTTGGCTTTCCATTCCTCTATATAGGTCATTTGATCCTCTTCTTTATTCAGTCTGTTTATTCCATTTAATACACTTCTCATCTCAGATGTGTTCTTAATTTCAGACTGGTTCCCTTTTATAATTTCCATTTTCATGTTTTTTATCTGTTAAAGTTCTCAACAAATTCATCTACACTTCCCCTAAGTTCATTGAGAATCTTTATAACCAGTGTTTTGAACTCCGCATCTATTAGATTGCTTGACTCCATTATTTCTGGATCTCCGTTCTGTTCTCTCGTATGGTTTCTGCTTCTTTGTCTTCCCATTTTGGCTGCCTTTTTGTGTCTGTTTTTATGTAGTAAGCAAAGCTCCTAAGTCTCCTGGTCTTAGTGTGGATTTGTGTAGTAGGTGTCCAGAGTCACAGTCCTGAGAGGGGTTCAGCTGCAGGCCAAATTTAACCTAAGCCTCTACCCCTCCGGGGCCATCTGTTAAGATTCAGCAAGCAATCCACAGATGCTGTGCTTATAGTTGCCTCAAAAGTCCACACCAGAAACCGAGGCCAGCTGCCACCAGTGTAAATCTAGGCGCTGCTCAGCAAGGAGCACCTGACTTGCTGAGGATACTCCTGGATGGCGCCACAAGTTAGGGAAGGTGGAGTTTCAGGGAATCCTGGGACTGAGCCACCTAAATTACCCAGTTTGATGATGTCTCCGCTAGGGGGGCGCTGAGTCCATGCTCTGGGAGCGAGGAGGGCTCAACAGAGGAACAATGGATACTGCTGGCACTTCTGTTCAGAGTAAGTCTTGACTAGGCCCTCATTCTATCAACTCGGTCCCCCTCCCCTGTAAGTCCCTGCACAGCCTAATTGGCACTGGTGCTCAGAGCAAGCAGGTAGGTCACAGCAAAAGTCCCCTCGCAGACAGGTCCCCTTTAAGAGGCGTTTGCTGCTATCGCTGTTGCAGCCTCAGTCCCACTCACCCATTCCAGACTAGGCAACCTCGTGTCCTCACTCCGTTCAACCTTCTGCCATTGCAGGGTGATTTCTTAGACTTCTTCCTAGTTGTAGGGCTTATTCATCTAGATCCCAGGCGATTTTTCCTTGCTGTTTGCTCCTTGTTTCTGTCACAACTTTGATTTGGTTGCCAGAGGGATAAGTAGAGCCTCTATCATCAATGTTATTTTTTTGTTCCTTGGGCAACTTTTTAAATATAATACATATATATGTGCATATATACACACACATGCTTGCATATATTTTTAAAACAATTGTATTAGAGCAAAATCTGAATTTCTAAGAATTTCTCAGACTTGATCTTTGTCCTTGTCATCATTCTGGGCAAGGATCATTGAGTGGGTTCTGGTGGAAGGGTTGAGTTCTAAATCATTGTTTTAGGAAATTCATTCCCATGGGTGCATCACATACTCAAAGCAGAAATAAAATCTAAAAACCAGAATTATAAAGCAAAAGGAAAAGAATTCAAAGTTATTTAGACTGGAAGATGGCCAGGAATCTGGAAAACAGGAGATCCTCTGAGAGGAGGACAGGTGTTCAAGCAGTCAGGGCAGGTGGGTCTGGGTATCAGCACCCAGAATGCAGAATGGTGCTAATGCCCAATAGGCATAGTAAGGGCTGATGGCCTGATTAATCCAAAATGCTTCTTCAATCCAAGCCCACAGGTCTCAAGCAGGTAATTGCAGCCAATTAAAGAGAAATGCTGATGGCTTCAGACATTTCTCTGACCCTGGATGGACTTATGGAGGTCAGTGTAGAGCAGTGGTCCCAACCTTTTGGGTACCAGGGACTAGTGCTCCTATGAGGATCTCATGCCCGATGATCTGAGGTGGAGCTGAGGTGGTAATGCTAATGCTGGGGAGCAGGTGCACATACAGATGAAGCTTTGCTCGCTCACCTGCTGCTCACCTCCTGCTATGTGGCCCGGTTCCTAACAGGCCACAGACTGGTACCAGTCTGCAGCCCAAGGGTTGGGGACCGCTGGTGTAGAGGAAGTTTCTTAGACGCCAGGTATAGAGAGTGTCCTTTGTGCATACATGCACACATATGAGAGATTGTGTGTGTGTGTGTGTCATTGTGTCATTGTGTAAGTGTAAGTTCTGTGTTTTTCCAGATAGTGAATTACATTATATCTGGTATGTCCAGCTGAGGGTGAGGGGAATATCTCAGCCATGCCCAGGGATTGTTGTTGCCCAGTTAGTGAAGGGGTAGTGCATGCAGGCCGAGGTTTGGTTGGGGTCAAGATGCCATGCATGCATTGTGGTGGCCTCCAGTCTGACCTACTTCCCAGTATATCTGCCCAGGTGACCTGCTGCTGGCTGCTTTAGCCCTTATCATCCCTAGTTCACACGGAACAGTATAGCAAAACAAGCTGGCTTCATTATATAATCATAAAACAACTATGTTTGTATGTTTTTTCCTTCTTAAAATGAATAGGCCCCAGAGAAGCTTAATTCATTTAGAGGTGTGCTATGTGGTCAGAGTGGCCAATAATTAATTACCTGGCCAAATAGTAAGGGACAGCCTTCTTATTATGGAAGACTCTAGGAAAGCAATTAATCTGGACCTCACTTGGGCTTCCTTTGGAATCTGTGACCATCAGCAATGACACAGAGCCCTTTTCTGGACCCCAATATTGTGCCATCCCCCTAAAAAATGTGACCTGCAGTCTCAGCTCTGTGTTTTTATGGGAGGTTGCCCTCCCTGCTTAGCGTTCCCTTACTGTCCTTAGTCCTGCTTCCTTCCCCATAGAAGTTCCCTTTTGTGCCACCAATGGATAAGAAGAATGGCTGTGTTCTGAAGATTCTGGGCAGGGCAAGATGCTGAGCAATCTATCCCAGGCATCCTGCGCTGTCTTATTCACGAGCTCTGATGACCCAGTCTCTAGTGCCACAGGACCCACCTGTTTATAACTCAAGGCAGTCTGTTTATTTGTCTAGACAGGTGGAAAACTGCCTAAGCTCACCAGGGGCCTACAAATGACAATTTGTCTGACAGTCTGTTCTTGCCTGTCCTGGTTTAAACGACCAGGAAGCCATCGTAAACTCAGTTGAAATCATGTAGTTTATGTAAATATTCAGGTTCCTTTCCACTTGGAGTTAGTTATTTCAAGTAGAACCTACCCCCAAAACTATGGGAGTGCAGTCCTGAGTTTTGCTGCTGTGGAAATAACTTCTGGACTGACACCCAGGAGGCAGATGATCTTAGAGAAGTTGTTCAGGGGTTGTCTGAACCTTCTGTGCTGACCCAGAGGACAGAAGGGAACTTGGGGTGTAGTGGCAGAGGAGTGCACTTCAAGGGTCAGAATCACTGAACCCCAGTGTCTTCAGCTGTGATCTTAGAGGGAATATTTGTTTAAACAATCTCCATTTCTAACTGTATATAGAAGTCTTGGCAAAGCTAGCCCTGAAAATGGAAATTTTTTACCCTGGGAATTTATTTAAAAGTTATAATACCTGATTATGGCGGAAATTTAAAAGGTACCAAAGAATATATAATTTTTTAAAAGTCTCTCTGTGTCCCCCAGACACCCAGTTCCACTCCCCAGTTTTTTTAGTATCTTTCCAGAAATATTCTATGTATATTTAAGCATTTCAGACATGTCAAGACATATAAGGTAAATGGTGCCATATTATACATACTGTTTTGAACCTTGCTTTTTTCACTTAATTTTTTTGGCAATCATTCTAATTAACGTGAAGTGTTTCCTTTTTTATACTTCTTAGTATTACATAGTATGTCTATACTATCATCTGTTTGAAAATTTTCCCCTAGATGAACAATTTGGATGTTACTAAGTTTTTACTGATTAAAAAAGTAATGCTGCAATGCATATCCTTATTCAAAGCTTTTTAAGATAAATTTCTAGAAAGTAAAGAGCTGTGTTAAAGGGTTTACGCATGTTAAATTTACTCTCATATCCACAGCATATAAAGAGAGCCTGTTTCTCTACACCTCACCAGCCAACCTGAGAGTGGTCAGCTTTTTAATCTCTTTGGTTAACAGATTGGTATTGCTATTTTGGTATGGTTTTAAAGTGGGTGTCTTTTATCATGAATGAGATTGGCATCTTCTCATGTGTTTAAAAAACATTATTCTGTGGGTTCTACTTGTTCCTTTCCTTTTTCTTCTTTTTTTTTATTTTTGAATTGATCTCTGCATTCATAGAAACTCCTTCCTTATGTTTGAAGAAATCATCTGTAATGTGAGTTGTCTTTTGGCTTTGTGGCATTTGATTTTTTTTTTTTATTGAGATATAATTGACATAACTTTTTAACATGCAGAAATTTAAAATTTTTATATAATTGAATCTATCAGTCTTTAATGACTTATGGATTTTGTGTCCTAGACCTTCTCTACTCTAAAAAAATTTCATTTTCTTCTAGTACTTCTATAGTTTCATTTTTCAGGTTTAAATCTTTGTTTCTTATGGAATTTATTTTTACATAAGGAGTTATAAGCCACCTGTTGAATTTTTTCCAGATTTATTGAGGTGAAATTGGAAAATATTAAAAATGTATACATGATGGTTTGATATATGTATACATTGTGAAAGAATTCTCCCCCCATCAAGTTAGTTAACACATCCATTGCCTCACTATTTACCTTTTCTGTGTGAGAATATGTAATTTCTACTCTCTTAGCAGATTTCACTTATAGTGTTATTATGTTATAAATTAAATTCTCAGACTTTATCCATCTTATAACTGAAAGTTTGTACCTTTTTACCAACCTCTTGCTATTTCCTTCCCCCTTCTCCCAGCCCCTGGTTTATGCGGTTGACTTTTTTCTTTTCTTTTTTTTTTAGATTCCACATGCAGTATTTGTCTTTCTCTCTCTCGCTTATTTCACTTATCAGATTATCCTCCAAGTTTATCCATGTTGTTGCAAATGATAGGATTTCCTTCTGTTTTTAAGGCTGAGTAATATTCCTACGTGTGTATGTGTGTGTATTACATTTTCTTTATTAATTCATTTGTCAATGGACATTTAGGTTGTTTCCATACTTTGGCTGTTGAGAATAATGCTGCTTTGAACATGGAGTGCATGGAGCTCCTTGAGATACTGATTTATTTCCTTTGGATATATATCTAGAAGTGGGATTGCTGGATTATATGATAGTTCTATTTTTAATTTCTTGAGAAACCTCCATACTGCTTTCCATAGTGGTGGCACCAATTTACACCTACCAACAGGGCACAAGTGTTCCCTTTATCCACAACCTCACGATAGCCGTTCTAACAGGTATGAGGTGGTACCTCATTGTGGTTTTGATTTGCATCTCACTTATGGTTAGTGATGTTGAGTTGTATGAGTTCTTTGAATTTTTGGATATTAACCCTTTAATCGGATTTGTAGTTGGTAAATATTTTCTCCCATTCAGTAGGTTGCCTTTTAATTTTATTGATGGTTTCCTTTGATGTGGAGAAGCTTCTTAGTTTGATGTATTTCCTTGTGTTTATTTTTGCTTTTGTTGCCTTTGCTTTTGATGTTAAATTTAAAAAAATCATTGCCAGCACCAAATATTCTGTTGATTTTTAGCAACTATTTGCTCTAGCCCACTATTTGATTGAGTTGTTTAGGTGAGGAAACTAAAATTTTGAGAGCTGAAATGACTTGCTCAAGGTGTTAGAGTTAATAAATGAGGGAAGCCAGTTGGAGCCACATATTCTAAGTCTTAATGAGATTGTATTTAGAAAATAGGTGAAAAATATATATAGGTTAGCTGAATTTTTGTTTCGGTATTAATTAGCAGTTACTTTTCAATTTCTCTTGTTTCAGTCTAAATTATTACAGCACTACGTTACTTTCCCTCCAACTTCAGAAAAAAATTTTCTCTTGTGTGTATAAAGGAAAGTGATTTGGGAGAGGGGTCTCCTGAGAGAAAGCATGAGTTTTCCTTTTCTCTCAAGACTCAAAGCATTTCTTCCCTTTACTGCTGCCCCAGATGGGGGACTGTTAGGTTTTTCTTTTATGACTTGCAGACTGATAGGACGATTTCCAGCAAACTCTCCAATCAAGAAATCAGAGGAAATCTGAGTTGCTATGTCATCCAGCTACCTTATGAACAGTCACTCCACGTTCTCTAAAAGTGATATTCCAGCTTTTGTTTGGAAACTCTTAAGTGACCGCCTCTACTCTCGGCCATTACTTGTGTGAAATCATGGAAACGGCTTTCTCATTTCCAGCTAAAATCTGTGACTTCCCCTCATCCGTTCTGGTTCTAACTTCTAGGTCATGCACACTGTCCTGCTTAACAGCTGTTAAAATATTCGAAGCTGCACTCATGTCCTCCCGCGCTCAACTGTCTTGTTTCCTTGCCAGGCATTCCAGTTCCTTCTCCTTCTCCTCATATGACTTGTTCTCAAACTGCTTCTGTCCTGGCTGTTCTCTGGATGCATCCAGGTCATCAGGTCCTCTCGAAGTTGTATGGCATCATTACACATTTCATTATACATTGTGATGAGGTTTTACTTGTGACGTGCCACTTGGTAATGCTTCGTCAAGGAATTTGATGTGCCTCCTACTCTCCTGAAAAATTAAAGGGATCAATTTGTTAGTAAGCCCAAATCAAGGACCATATACATGACCTCTCTAGACCCCCACCCCACCCCTATCAGGAGGCCATACAGAAAGCTGCTCCCTGAAGTGACTGAGAGCTGCTTGCTGCCTTGTGAAGTTTCCACCTGTGCTTCTTGCCTGGGAGCTACAGCTCAGCCTTTCTATGATGTGCTCTTTGGCAAAATCAGTGTAGGTCCTCCCTGCACCCCACCACCAAATCAATGACTATGCCTACTCTCCACCTATCAGCATAATCATCTTGGCTCTGGGTCCCCGAGCCATTCTCAGACATTGTTTAGCAGCTACAGAACTTGCCATGACCTTAATTTGTAGATAAAGATGCTTCTGTACCAGTTTTTCATTTGAAATCAATAAGGGTAGATGAGAAGTAGGAAAGCCTGTATTGTATAAATGAGCCTGAACCAGGCCCTGTAAAGGGTGTCTCAAGCCTTCACTTGCCCTTGACCCTGAACTGTTCCTCTTCTCCCATCCTGTGTCAGTCACCATTCTCCTCCCAAAATCTCTCCCCTTCCTCCATTTTCACTCACCTTCCCGGTATCGTTTCCACAGATGCCACCTCCATATTCTCCTGCTTGCGTCTGGGCTTCTCCTCTAGTTCATCTTACTCATGGCTCTCTTATCATGTTCCTAAATATTTTGTATATCTCCTCTGACTGAAAACCTTCCTTTGTGCTGTATTACAAAGTCCAAATTCCTCATCCTGGAGTTCATGGTTCTTCAGAGAATGACCCTATGGTCCAGCTTCTGTACCTGGCTTTCTCTGCCATCTTGTACTCTATTTTTCTGGCTCCAGGCAATTCCTTTACTCATGGTTTTTTTTGTACACTTTGGTTTATAGCTTTGGTTTTTAGCTTTGTCCCTGTTGGAATGACTTTCTACATTTCTTTTGGTTGAAATTCCACCCTTCTTTAAAGCTTGCTCATCCATTCATTAAACACATTTTTTTGAGATCCTACTATCTTCCAGGTTATTCTAGATGCTGGGCATACAGAAAGACAGTTAAATACAAACAAAAATATTGTCACAAGCGAAAATAAGTGCTCTTGAAGAAAAAGAACAAAGTGCTATGAAAGGTGGGAGTGGGGGAAAGGCCCCTTTTAGACTGATGGAGTTAGCCCTGTAAAAAGTGGTGAGACCAGGGGGCCCAGTTCAGAGAGATGAAGATGGCAAGTATCTGCCATAAAACCTGCCCCTTGCACCTTGAGATTGCAGAGGCTTTCCTTTGCTAGTTTTCTCCTCAGGCACTAATTTGGCACTGTGGGCATGGCTAATCATATTTTTTGTGCATGGCTTGTTTCCCTAACCAAATTAGAGATATTTCAAGGGTCGTAATCACAGTTCATTTTTACAAGCCCTTAGGCTCCCTGGCCCAGATTGGGCACTTAGAAATGAGTCGATGATTAAGGACTTGAGGATGTTGGCAGTCCTGAGTCCTTAAAACGGTCACTCCAAAGAGCTCAAGGTTTAAATTACTAAATCCTTGCCATGCTTGGGCATAGATATCTTTCTTTTTCTTCCTGAAGAAGAAATAAGTCCTCCATATCAGCTTTGAATTTTTATTTTTACTTTCTTTTTCATTCTTCGGTAATAAGTAATAACCCTTTTATGCTACATCTGAGGTATTCAAGAGAACATGTGGAATAATTTGCATAGATATTTATGGATTTTAGGAGAGGTTTGTTGCTAATGTTTTGTGGATTATTCAATTTAAGAGGTTAACACTGCCCTCCTCCATTTTTTATAATTGAAAATGTTTTACTAAAACATTCTAATTTGAAAAGGAGTCGTCGAATTTGACATTTAAATGCCAATATATGTTTTAAGCTAATTTCATTTACTGCTTGCCCCTGACCCCATACATAAAATACTTTAACATCTATAAAGAATGTTGAAAATAGAAGCCCCCTTGGAAATGTCACAGTGAGTGTTACAACTCTTTTTGCTTTCATATATTTAAGCCAAGAACGGAAATAGGGTTAGCCAGTACTTGGCCCTTAATCTTTCAAATTAGATTGGGAGGAGAAAAGCACCAAACCAGATATGGTATATTACAGTTAAAATATCAGCTCCTGCCCAGGTAGCTCCATCCGTCTCTGTAGGTCTCCCGAAGGATGTGGCTGCAGTAGAGCAAATGCATAACTAAACAAATCCTCAGCTGGGTCTATGTGTTTAAAGCCATTTACAGGCTTATTCGATAGAGCAGAACAGTTAGCATCTGATGTATATGTTGCTGGTGGAATTGATTCGGCTAGAGGAAATTTTCCAAAGCCCATTTTTAAAAAATTAGAAATATCGCTGCTGATCCAGAAATAAGGTCCTTGATGAATCTTCCCTGTTGGGATATTAACCCAGAGCTCTGGCCATGCTCCAGTTCAGATAATGCTGTTTCTCTGTGCTAAATTCCCCCTGAAGGTTCAATTAGATTCGGCCTTTTCTCCTGCTGGGCAACAACTCGAGAACTGACGGTTTCTAAGGCTGGAGCCCAGTGATGGATGATGCATTTGTTTCATTGCTGAGGAAGATTTCAGTGTAAAATCTCCCAGACCTTGGATGACAGAAACAGAGACTGAACTCAACGAAGATCTCTGTGAAGAGTATATCGGTTCTCATACAGAGATGCACTGACGTCTCTCTGTGCTCTGGGAGGGGTTCACTTGTCCAAATGGACTTGAGCAGATGGGATGTTGCAGCCTGTTCAGGCCCTGTTTCTGGGAGAGAACTCCACTAAGTGCTTTATTTGAAGTCATCTGTGGTGTTTAACACCCACAGTTTCTTTGGTCCGTCATTCCACAAAGCAACATTTACTGGGTTCTTGACCCAGCTTGTGGAAAATTCTCTCTGCATTTGGGGGGCATTAATATACCTACCAAGTTTGTGTCTGTGCCTTTTACTTGATTTAGTTTAGACAATGCTTCCTACTTGTATTCAGATACATTTCCAAGCCTTTGTAGGCTTAGCATTACTTGAGCCAGTATTGCATCATTTGCTCAATTTTATGTAATATGGTAATTATGTCTGTATTTCTCCAGTGTTGAGCTAAGAAAGGAAATGCGGCATCATAAATCTGAGGTGCACTTGTTAGAGGCAATCAGATCCACCAAGGTGAGGGCTCCCTGTTGAAGAAAGGAAGCCTGAGCTGTGAGCTGAGATTGACACCTGTGAAATAACAGGACTAAATAGGCTAAGCACAGCCTTGTTCCTAAATCTCAGCGTGATGAGATAAAACACAGATGCAGAAACTTAAAGGTGGTATATCAGACCAACTAAAGAAAACAGTTCACTTTACGTGGGCTATAGTAAGCCTGTGGGACTCATTACCCTGAGAGCAGGTGGAAAGCGTTGGCTTGGGAACCATCTCACCATAAGTAACAGGCGAAAAGGCCCTGGCTGGTCTCCCTGGAGCTGCTCTCAGCTGTGCTACCAGTGGCTATCCAGGCCGGCTGAGACCATACACTGTCAGCAGGTATTT
Source organism: Eidolon dupreanum (assembly GCA_028627145.1). Classification (NCBI taxonomy): domain Eukaryota; kingdom Metazoa; phylum Chordata; class Mammalia; order Chiroptera; family Pteropodidae; genus Eidolon; species Eidolon dupreanum. The sequence goes on from CM053502.1 coordinate 85,965,746, forward strand.
ATTAGGTGACCACTTTGTGTCAGGCACTGTGCTGGGTGCAGGGGGTATGATAAAGGACACAATTCCTTCTTTTTAGGGGCTTGAAAGAAGCTAGGGATGGCTCCTGAATTCTGTATAAGGAGGGTTTAGAGGCAGCAGTCTGAAAGTAGGGGCTAGGGGCTTGTCTTAATGATATGCTTCACTATTTTTACTTGTCTTATGTGCTAGATCAACGAAAATAGTTTTCTAAATACGCTTTTAGTTACACTTTATGTGAGACTAAGAAAATGTTTGTTGCTTATATAGAAAAGAATTTTATTTCTATTTGGCTTGGCATGGTGAAAGACTATTGAGATTATAGGTGGGTAAATAAATATGCCTCAGCCTGTGGTGCCCTGCCATGAGACTGCCATTGCTAGGTTCTGTTTCACCTCATTTAACCTTAGTGTAACATTGACGTGCAGGCCTTAGGGTAGTTGTTGGTTTTAACTGAGTTCTTTTCTACCTCCAGCCTGGCCACATACTTGGGTCAGTCAGAAATCAGCCTCATTTCTCAGTTCCGCAGTTGATTCGTTTGTTGGTAATTTTGACTAAACTATGGTCATCTCTGGGTAATCAGTTCCTCCCTCTGTAAAACAGAATAAAACAAGAATGTTGCCTGCAGGTTCCCATGGAATCTGGAAGGTCATTGCTTTGCCTGGGATACATCGGGAGATGCATTCAGGAGCCAGGCCTCAGATATATAGAGTGGTGTCATCAGTGGCTGCCCTTCACAGGTGGCTGCCCCGCCTCTCTCTACTTGCATCCTGCTTTGCATTCAGAGCAGAAAAGCTGTTAGCACAAGGCTCATTTAAAACCTCAGCTGAGGAGGTTATCAAAGCATCCTTAATTCTAGCAAGTAGCTCCAGTTTTCCCTTCAGCAGTTGGAGCGATTAAATGTCATAATATATCAGGGAGTACCAATTATGAGCATGGATTTCATGCTGGGTGCTTCTGCAGTCTTTGGTTATGTTGGTCATAGCACTATGTCCAATAGCACCTTTAATTAGGGGCATTTGTCAGATTGAATTGGACTGAGCAGCCAGGAGGGTCTCAGGGTCAGGACTGCTGCCAGGGCTTGACCTGCCCTGTCATAGCTGGCCCACTAGAAAGCTAGGATCTTACCACATTTCTCATCATGTTGACCAGATAGGCAGAATATTTTTGCTTTGAGCCACAATGCTGTTTTGATTCATTGTAAAGCATCAGAGCTAGAAGGTTCCCTAAATATGAGTTACCTCCTTTACAGGTTAGTAAACTAAGGCCCATAGAAGATGTGACCTACTCAGAGTTTCACAAGACCTTTGGCATTGCCCAAACCTCTGTTGCCTGGCAACATCTTTGGCCCAGAGTGGGGCACTCCCACTTGTTGAATAAATGACCAAACTCTGGTTTCCTGGTTTTGGTAGACTGTTAGTCTACCAAATCTGATTCTGGTTCAGTGACTGACCTAGAGCGTTAGAAGATTCCACCAGTTTTCTTGAAACAGACTGTCAGCCTTTCCTGTTGCAAATGCTAACTGGAAAGTTTAACCTTGCAGTTTGTTCTTTTCCTGATTTATGGCACTTTAAAACAGCAGTTCCCAAAGTATGATTGCAAACCAGCATCAGCTTCACCTGGGAACTGGTTAGAAATGCAAGTTTCCCAGACCAACTGAATGAGCCACTTGGGCGGTGGATTGCAGAAACCAGTGATTCCCCTGCTGCTAAGGTTTGGCAACCACTATTTTAAGAGCTAAGTCTCAGTGGTGTTTCCCCTAGTTGTGAGCAGACTATGCAACATGAGCACCCCGTTATGAATACACAAGAACTGACTGTGGGGCTGCGTGATACTAGTAATCAAATAAAATTTAATGCAAGTTTTATCTGACACATTAAATATATTCATGGTAGTTATTGTGCTAGCGGTAATTAGGCAAATGAAAAGCAGTTCATATAAATAGCTGTAATGAGTATTACCCAGGCAAATTAAGTTTTTATGGTGCCCCCCGCCCCTGCCGTTAGCTTTCTAGTATCTGACAACAGCTATGGTGTTCGCAGTGTCCCTCATTACGTAGATATACATCCTTTAGACACCCACAGAGATACACTCATTCATATTTGAAATTTGGCTCTAATTTCCTTGTGACCATATATTTTAGGCTGAGTTCCCCCCAAAGCAAGATTTGGACGCAAATAGTTTATTTGGGAGGTGAGCCCAGGAAACACTGGTAGGGAAGTGGAGGAGGAGAAGGAAAGCAATAAAGGGTTTGTTATCAAGGGATTATCACTCTGGGCCCTGGGACTCAGACCTGCTGGGGAGCTCTGGCAGATGGCCTCAGTTCTTCCACCCAAGGGTGGAGAGAGCTGGGATATTTATCTGCCACCTAGATTGGTTGGGGTGAGAGCTGCTCCCTTAGTAGGAAGAGCAGGATGTTAATCCCTTGGCACTTTCAGCTGCCCAGGATACAGACCTAGAGGATTCTGGTGGCCAGAGAGAGCCATCAGAGAGTTACAGGTGCTTATAGTTGAAAACTGTTCAGTTGTAGGCTCAGAAATGATGAATGCAGAGAGGACATGGGCAGATACTGACAGTCTGCTACACCCCCCATCAGTAGTCCCAGGCCAAGGCTTCTCAGGCTTTCCAGGATGCACCCCACCCCTACCACCCAGGAGATCTTTGAGGAGCACTTATCAGAACATGGGGTTCTGGTACTGGAGGGGGTGTGGCAGGCAAGTGCTCAGGGGTCTGAAGGTAGCTGCAAAGGATGATGGCAGGAGGAAGGGAGAGGGTACTGTAAGATTAGACTCTGGGTCTTAAAGTCTGAGTCAGGGAGGGCAGGGTGGAGTAAATGAACAAACATGGGTTTCTAAATGGCTGTCATCAGCTCTCTTTGCTCTGGTTCTGGGTACTAGTAAGAGGAAGAGAAGGAAAAAGAGGAACTTAAATTTCTTGCCAGAAAAGCCCAACATGCCCTTTTTCCTCAGCCCCACACAGCAGTCTCCTCCTGCCCACTTTTGTTCTAGTCTCTCCAGGCTGGGAGGAAAGGGAGCCGTATGCCAGGCCTCCCTTTGGGTGAGTCTTTTGGCACATGTGGTTGCTTGCAGACTGGTAGGATGGAGGAACTAGAATCTTGCATTCTATCTAAGATCATCTTCAACACAGTTTGGTCCACGGTAAGAGGAGAATGTTAAGGACAATGAGGAGTGTCATGGTGATGCTGGTGGGTATTTGGTTGCCAACTGCTTGATTACGTCCATCCTTTTTTTGTACTTCAGTTGTCCTTTATAAAAACAAAGGGCATAGTTTTAGTGTTAACTTAAATTTTT